>APFE031582389.1:99802-168714 GCA_000404065.3 Pinus taeda
ATCTATCCAAGAATTGTTCATTTATGTAATGTAAAGGAGGTTTCCCCCTCGAAGAGGCTGAATTCTAAGGCGTTGATCTATCTTTTCTATCTTTTCTTGAGCTGGTTTCATAACATATGTTCATTTATGATGGGAGTACAAAAAAGAAATTCACACTGTATCCACCAGCAAAAACAATAGTAAAGGTTGAAAATGAAGAATGGATAGATGATGACTTTGATATAAGAACAATCTTTTCTACTTCACAAATAGATGAAGAAGATCAAATTTTGTATTTAATGGAAAATAATGAATCTTCATCATATTGTGAATCTAGTCAAAATTTTCAAGAATAATGCAATATTGAATTTTTATCATCTCATCAATTCTCCTTGCATTCTATGGAAAAATTTGGCAATTCTATAATTGAAATATTTCAAGAAAAAACTTTGAATATCAACAATAATTTGAAAGAATTTCTAAAGAAACAATTAATCAAGATGTTACAAGAACATTCATCTCCTTATGCATGGGAATATACTGACATGAAGGGAATTGATCATAATACTTGTAAACATCATATCTACATTGAAGAAAATGCGAAACCAATTCAACAACCTCAAAGAAGAATGAATCCAAATATAAGGGAGAATGTTAAGTAAGAACTACAAAAATTGTTGAATGTGAGTTTCATTTATCAATATCAGATAGTTAGCGGGTTTCGCCCTTAGAAATTGTTCCAAAAAAGTATGGAAAATGGAGAGTGTGTATTGACTATAGGGAATTCAATAAAGACACTTTAAAAGATCACTTTTCACTCCCTTTCATAGATCAAGTTTTATACACATTGGCATAAAAGAAATATTTTTCATTTTTAGATGGTTTTAGTGGGTATAATTAAATCCAAGTAGCCGAAAAGACTAAGATAAAACTACCTTTACCTGTCCATGGGGAACTTATGCTTACTGAGTACTCACTTTTGGATTATGTAATTCTCCCACAACATTCAAAAGAGTATTATTAGGCATTTTTTCTGATCTAATTCATGATTGTGTGGAAGTGTATATGGACAATTTTACAGTTTATGGAAATTCTTTTGAAGAAGCTCTTAAAATTTTGGAAAAAGTTCTCATTAGATGTAAAGAGGAAAATCTCTCATTTAGCCATGAAAAATGTTTTATGATGTTTACTGAGGGAATTGTTTTAGAACACCATATTTTAGCAAATGGAATTTAGAGTGGACATATTTCAAGTTGAAATTATTTCTAAATTATCAATTCCAACTTGTCAATGAGATGTTAGAAGTTTTCTTGGTTTCACTGGTTATTATAGAAGATTCATAGAAACATTTACAAAAATTACATCTCCACTTTTCAAAATTCTCACAGAAGACTGCAATTCAATTGGAATTTTGATTTCCAAAGGGCCTTCTGAGTCCTTAAAAGAGAAAATATCTGAAGCACCCATTCTTAGAGGACCAAATTCGAAATTACCTTTTCACATTTCGACTGATGCTTCAGATACTACTTTAGGAGTTGTACTAGGGCAAAAAGACTTAACGCCATATGATACTTATTACACGAATAAAAATTTGACTCCTACAGAGTTAAATTATACTGTCACAGAGAAGGCTTTTTTAGCTATTGTTCATGCCATCAACGAATTCAGACATTATATTATTGGCTATGAAACATTTTTACATACTTATCATTTTGAAATTAGATACTTAATCAATAAACCAATCATTATGGAATTTTTGAGGTCCAAAATGGGCCTCCTAAGAAAAATGTACAACCAAAATAAACTTTATAAGAATCAATAGGATTCAAGATGATGACGTCAACCGTGGGGGATGATTCACCATTTTTAGAGTAAAAAAGTACAAAGATTAAAAAATAATAAAATAATAAAACTACATTTTCAAATCGTGTTTACAACTTATCTCCCTAAGTTTTTACTCAAATTTCAAGCAGGAGTACTCATTGGATGCAAAATTTAATTTCTCATCCAAGGATTACCCATGTTGAATACTTTTGATGGACCCTGCTACATGAAAAATGAGAAATAAATGAAAAAAGGTGATTGCAATCACGATTTTCATATATTTCTCATTTTCCATGTAGCGGGGTCCATTGAAAGTATGTAATATGATACTCCTTGGATGAGGAATCAAATTCTGCATCCTAGTGTTTTAGCTCAAAATTTTAGTAAACCCATATGGAGATAAGTTGAAAATAGGAGTTGAAAAAATAGTTTTGTCTTTTTCCATCTAAAATTTGATGATGTAATCTAATCTTATTTTATTATTTCCAATTTTATTTCATAATTTCCTTAGGAGGCCCATTTTAGACCTTAAAAATCCCCTAATGGACTAATGAAAAAATCACTAGCTCGTTGTTGTTGCTGCAAGAATTTAACATTACTATTTTGGATCGGCTTGGAAAACAAAATATAGTTGTTGAATTTTTATCAAGGATTCAAAAAATGTAGAAGATAATTTTCTTCATGAATATCTTTTTGCAGTATCTACTAAATCTCCATGGTTTGTACATATTGCTAACTATTTGGCTACAAGAAAATTACCATCATACTTGTCTCCTCTAGAAACAAGGAAGGTAATTCAAATTAGTGCATATTATTCATGGATAAATGAAGAATTGTATAAAACAATGACAAATCTGATCATTTGAAGGTGTGTTAGAGATGATGAAGTACGAGAGATATTGAAAGCTTGTCATTATGAGTCATGTGGAGGACACTTCGCTGAAAAAAGAACTTATTACAAAGTCCTTATCTTAGGATACTATTGGCCTTCCCTTTTTAAGGATGCCAGAGATTATGTTAAGAGATGTGATAGTTGTCAAAGGATGGGAAAACATCTTGCTTCTAATGAGATGCCTCTATAACCTCAGTTACTTATTGAGCCTTTTGAAAAATGGGCTCTTTATTTTTTTGGTCCAATCAATCCACCTTCGAGACAAAGAAGGTACATTCTTGTTTGCACTGATTATGTTACAAAATCGGTAGAAGCTAAAGCACTTATTTTTGCTACAGAAAATGTTGTAGTTTCATTTCTTTTTGAGGATATATTTACTCATTTTTGTGTCACCAAAGAAATTGTAATAGATCATGGTACTCAATTCACATCCAAGTTGGTATAAAAGATAATGGAGGAATACAAAATCAAAGGTATAAAGTCTACTCATATTATCCTCAAGCTAATGGACAAGTGGAGCATCTAGAAGCTTTACGTGCATATTGTAGCACTATTAGGTCCCTATACTACTAGTGTAACCCCTTATTTTTATTAGTACAACCCCCTTATTATATTTTTGTGCCCATGCAGTCCCCATATTTTTATTATTGTGACCCATAGAAGCCTATTATTGTAATTATTGTGCCCTTACATTATTATTGTTATCTCGGCTATGATTATATTATGACCCCTTAGACTCCTGTATATAAAAAGGAGGTCTTTCCATTTGTATAATCCAAGAATTGTTCATTTGTGTAATGCAAAGGAGGTTGCCCCCTCAAAGAGGCTTATTTCTAAGGTGTTTATCTATATATTTCTATATTTTTGTGATCTGGTTTCATAACATTTGGTATCAGAGTTTGGATTCTAGGGTTTCGCTGCTACAAACAGGCCACCGTGGAATTTTCACTATAACTTGCTTTCTACAAAGTTTTAAAAGCTAAAACAAAAACTTGTTTGAGAAGAAATAGGTCTGAACCTTATGTCTGAGTTTTAGATATTTTCTTGCTATATTTTTGGAGATATGATTTGAGGAAGTTAGGGTTTTTGCAAGCTCCAGAATTTCATCTCAAACAGGTCATCATGGAATTTTCGCTATAATATTTGTTCTATGAAGGTTCAAAATCTGAAATTAAAACCCATTTGAATGAAAACCTTGATGAAGCTCAGGTAAGAATTTCAGATCTTGTCTCGCTATAGTGTCTGAGATATAATCTGAGGAAGTTAGGGTTTTTGCAGACTCCCGAATTACATTCTAAACAAGTGACCTTGGGAAAATCATCATAACTTTCTCTCTGAGCATCAAATTGAAATTCCATAAGAATTTATAGAAATACGACGGAATGAATTTTTATCTATATATTGTTTAGATCCTAAGGTTGAAACAGTGACATGTGGCACTTCATACAAGTGCGCTCTAGTAAATTAGTATATAATCAAGCCATCGTGGCAGATTTGACGTAATTCTTCCTTGCAAAATCCAATCTTGATCAGACTTGTGGGGTTAGAAAGAGAAAGCAGAGGGCTACTACAGGACACAATTTCAAAACTTGGAGATATAAAATTACAGAGTTAGAGTCGTTTCAAGATAGAGCTCATAAAATCAAGAAAAGGCGATATGAAGAAGTTCGATGACAAGGATCTGGTAAATTGAATACTACAGATGGAGCAATATTTTTTATCTACATGAGGTGCAACTATTACAAAGGGTATGTATTGCATCTTCATATTTAGAACTGGATCAATTTTGATGGTATAAAGGGCTTTGTTCTCATAAACCACTTATTACGTGATCAATTTTCACTGAGGAAATGATAGCGCATTATGGTGATATAAAGAGAAACACCTTCTTTAGCTAATTGATAAATCTCAAACAAAAGTGTTCAATGGTAGAGAACATTGAGGACTTTCAAAAATTCGATATAAGGGAAAATTACATTCCAGAGAGGGAGAGGATTGATGTCTCCATAGGGACTTTAAATGATAACATTCAACATGAGATTCATCTTTGGGAACTTGATCCATTGGAGAAGGCATTCAGGTTGGCAAGAAAGGTGGAAAGAAAAATTATGGAAACAAGGAAGTATACCCCTCACAACTATAAAGATGGAAGTGTGGTTTCTCCTAGCCTTCCACAACCTACAAGGTTGACACCACAACAATTGGAAAAAAAAGAGAAAAAGGGATTTGTTACAATTGTGATAACAAATGCATTAAAGGTCATAAGCGTGCTGAGAATAAATTATTTTACCTAAATTGTGAAGAGGGGGAAGAAAATGATCAAGAAACATAAAAAGAGGAGGATATACACTAGGAACCAACCCCAGAGAAAGAATAAATGAATCCGACCATATCTTGTAAAGCATTGGAAATAATTACCACTTCTCAAACTCTTAAGATAGAAGGACATATCAAGAAGAAAAAGGTTCAAGAAATGAAACATCACATCAAGAAAGAATAAATGAATCTGACCATATCTTGTAATGCATTGGCAAGAATTACCACTCCTAAAACTATCAAGATAGAAGAACATAACAAGAAGAAAAATGTTCAAGAAGTGAAAAATCACATCGAGCATCAAGAAATGAATCCGGCGATATCTTGTAATGCATTAGAAGAAATTACCACTCCTCAAACTCTCAAGATAGAAGGACATATCAAGAAGAAAAAGATTCAAGTAGTGAAAGATCACATCGAGCATCAACAACAAGTTCTCCAACATTTAAAGGATAATGCCACTTTGGTGCAGAATCAAATGAAACAACAAGCAGATCAACATCACAATGAAAGAAGTTTTGATGTAGGTGATTGGGTATTTTTATGGCTACATCTCAAGAAAGTTATTTATGAGAAAGAAATTTTGGCAATACTACATGCACATAAGAAATGGTGACCTTACCTAATGGGAAGACAGTTCAAGGTAAAAATGGATCATGATAGTCTTAAATACTTTTTAGAACAAATATTATCTTTAGAAGAACAAAAAAATGGGTCAGAAATATGTTGGGTTATGACTTTGAAATCATCTACAAAAAAGGGAAGCAAAATGTTGTTGCAGATGCAATCTCAAGAAAGGATGAGGATGTGGAAGCATTGTTTTATGCTATTTATATTATCAAACCAGATTGGATAAATGAAGTAAGGGATGAATAGAAGAAGGATGAAGAAGTGTGGTCATTCATTCAAAATTTGTAGAAGATCTCAGTTCAAAAAATATTGCTAGAACTTGACGAGGAAGGAAAAATCATATTGGAACCTAGAGCAGTCACATAAACAAGCACCCAACAACTACGAAATCGATCAATTTCAGTATCTCATCAAGTGACAGAAGTTACCCACTGAAGGTTCCACATGGGAGGACAAGAATTTTATATAGAAGCATGAAGAACTACTCAAGTGTTGAGGACAACACTTCTTGAAGGAGAGGGGCATGTTGGGTCCCTATACTACTAGTGTAACCCCTTATTGTTATTAGTACAACCCCCTTATTATATTGTTTTGCCCATGTAGTCCCCATATTTTTATTATTGTTCCCCATAGAAGCCCACTATTGTTGTTATTGTGCACTTACATTATTATTGTTATTTCGGCTCTAATTATATTATGACCCCTTAGACTGCTATATATAGAAAGGAGGTCTTGTCATTTGTATCATCGAAGAATTCTTAATTTTTTTAATATAAAGTAGGTTTACCCCTCAAAGAGGCTGAATTATAATGCATTTATCTTTCTTTTCTATCTTTTTGTGAGCTAGTTTCATAACATTTGGTATGAGAGCATCAGATTCTAGGGATTCGCTACGCCAAACAGGTCATTATAGAATTTTCACTATAAATTTTTTCCTGTGACATTTCAGAAGCTAAAAACAAAACCCATTTGATATGAATTCTCATTGAACCTCGGGTTTGAACTGTAGATCTTTTATCACAATATTCACGGAGATATCACCTTAGGAATTTATGGTTTTTGCAAGCTCCAAAATTTCATCTAAAACAGGTCATCGTGGAATGTTGTCTATAACTTTTTCACTGTAAAGTTTCATAAGCTAAAAAAAAACCCATTTGAGAAGAAGTTGGTCTAAACTATGGTTTTGAATTTTAGATCTCTTCTTGCTATAGTTTTGGATATGTGATTTGAGGGAGTTAGGATATTTGTAGACTCCTGAATTACATCCTAAACATGTGACCTTGGGAAAATTGTCATAACATTCTCCTTGAGCATCAGATTAAAATTCCGTAAGAAGTTATGGAAAGAGGATGGACTGTATTCTGTTTGGGTATAAGTTTTAGAACCTAAGGTTGAAACTGTGACATGTGGCATGTTGTAGAAGTTCATTCCACTGACCTAGTCTATAATTAGGTCATCTCAGGAGGCTGGGAATAAATATTTCTTCGGGAATCCAATTTTGATCAGAATTGCAGAGTTAGAAAGAGGACTCAGAGGGATATTACAGGCCAAAATTTTAGAATGTAAAGATCCGAAATTACATAGTTACAGTCTTTTCAAGATCGAGCTCCTAAAATCAAGAAAAAAAGAGATGAGGAAGTTTAATGGCAAGGATCCGGTAAATTGGATACTACATATGGAGAAATATTTTGATCTACATGGTGTACCACTATTACAAAAGGTACGAATTGCATCTAATTATTTAGAACCGAATTAATCTCTATGGTATAAAGGTCTTTGTTCCCGTAAACTGCTTGTCACATGGTCAATTTTCACGGAGGAAATGATAGCACATTATGAGGATACAAAGAGCAACACCTTCTTTAGCCAGTTGATAAATATCAAACAAAAGGGTTGAATGGAAGAGCACATTGAGGACTTTCAAAAATTGAATATAGGGGTAAATGATATTCTAGAGAAGCAAAAGATAAATAGTTTTATCTATGCCATGAAAGCTGATATCGATGGTATGAAAGCATATTGGAAGAAAGGCATGGAAGATTTGAAGAAAGACATGGAAGGTTTGAAGGAAGGTGGGACAAAGTTGCTACAAGAAAGACCTCCTGATGATGAAAAGGATCAAGAAACATCAAAAGAAGAGGATATACACTGGGAACCAACCCTAGAGAAAGAACAAATGAATCTGGCGATATCTTGTATTGTAATGGTAGGAATTACCACTCCTCAAAATCTCAAGATAGAAGGACATATCAAGAAGAAGAAGGTTCAAGCAGTGAAATATCAAGAAGAAAAGTATTAAGAAACAATAAAAGAAAAGGATACTCACCAAGAACCAACCCTAAAGAAAGAAGAAATGTATCTGACCATATATTTTAATGCATTGGTCATAATTACCACTCTTCAAACTATAAAGATACAAGGACATATCAAGAATAAAAAGGTAATAGTGTGGATTGATTCAGGTAGTACCCATAATTTTATTCATTGTATGATAGCCAAGGAATTGAATTGCTTCCTATATCTAGCACCAGAGTGTCAAGTGATAGTTGTAAGTGGGTGAACCATAAATTACTCTGGAAAGTGCCATAATATCAAGCTATCCATGGGAGAATATGTATTGAATAAACCAATTCTTCCCATTCCAATGGGTCGTGTTGATGTTGTACTAGGAGTCTAATGGCTACAATCCTTGGGTACAATAGCTTTTAATTTTCAAGAATGTTTCATGAAATATTCTTCAGAAGGAAAGGAAGTTGAATTAAGGGGTATCATAGGGAAACTAGGAAAGATAATCAGCTCTAATGGAATGAAAAATCTTCTAAAGAAATAACAACGAGGTGTAATTGCATAATTATGTTCGCTAATGGTTCCCACATCAAAATCATCTATTTCTCTAGATCTCCAAAAAGTCCTTGACAATCATTCCAAGGTATTTGAGACTCCCAAAGGTCTCCCACATATTCGTGATCGTGATCATTCTATTCATTTGATTCTAGGAAACGTTCCTCTAAACATCAGGCCTTATAGATATCCATATGCCCAAAGGAGTGAAATTGAACATATGGTTGCAGAAATGGTAGAGGTTGGTATAATTATCCAACCAATTTGATAAACAAAGCAAGGGATGAATGAAAGAATTGTGAAGTAGGGTGGGAACTCATTCAAAAGTTGCAGAAGATCCCAGTTCAAACAATATTTCCAGAACTTGACAAGGAAGGAAAAATCATATTGGAGCTTGGAGCGGTCATACAAATAAGAACCCAGAAGCTACAAAATCGATCATTTTTATAGTATCTCATCAAGTGGAATAAATTACCCGCCAAAGATTCCACATGGGAGGACAATAATTTTATACAAAAGCACCAAGAACTACTCAAGCTTTGAGGACAACACTTTTTTAAAGAGAGGGGCATGTTAGGTCCCTATACTACTAGTGTAACCGCTTATTGTTATTAGTACAACCCCTTTATTATATTGTTTTGCCCATGTAGTTCCCATATTGTTATTATTGTGCCCCATAGAAGCCCACTATTGTAATTATTGTGCCCTTACATTATTATTGTTATGTCGGCTCTGATTATATTATGACCCCTTAGACTCCCATATATAGAAAGGAGGTCTTGTCATTTGTATTATTGAAGAATTTTTCATCTGTGTAATGTAAAGGAGGTTCCCCCTCAAAGAGGCTTATTTATAAGGCATTTATCTATATTTTCTATCTTTTTCTGAGCTGGTTTCATAACAACCACATGGAGAAATACTACAGGGCATACTCCTTATAAGCTTGTTTATGGGAAACAAGTCTTGTTTGCTATTTAGTTTCATGTCAAAACTTTAAAGGCAACAATCAAATTGGCTCTTTCTCTTTCAGAGGTGTAAAAACAAAGAATGGAGCAACTAAATGAACTTGTTGAGATAAGATAAGATGCAATCCAAAGGATCAATATAGTTCAACAATATAGATCGAGATGGCTTGAAAAATATATCAAAGAGAGAAATTTCTAGCCAAGAGACTGCACATTACTGTTTGATTCAAAGTTCAAAATTTTCCAAGGAAGATTTCAAACTCATTGGCTTGGGCCTTATGAGATTGAAAGAGTCTTTGATAATGGTGCAACTATGATTAGAACAATTGATGAAGAAAGGACCACTTTTCTTGTGAATGGTCATCAAATGAGAATCTATCATAAGCCATTGACCAAGGAATAATTTATCAAATCTTTGCAAGATAACACTGATTTAAATTTGGTGAAGAAGGATTTTACTTCTCCAACTTGATCTCCAAAAGTCTTTTTCTTTCTCAAAAATAAAATTTATAAAATATATATATATATAATAATATATATAATAAAAAACTTATAAACTTTTAAAACCAACAATGGTTGGCATGTTTATATAGAAAATCTAAGGTGAAAATCAATTTTTGACAGCTTAAATTTTCCTCATACCTGTTCTAAACCCATTTTCTTTGTATTCCACTCTTTTCTTTTCAAGAATAAAATAGCTACAAAATTACTGACTTTCTGCGCCTCTAATAGATTTTTGCAGCTAATTTGACAGGAATTTTTGATGAAATAATTGATAAAGAGATTGACTCCCTCCACTGCAAAGCACCTAAAGACAATATAAAGGGAAATACCCCTGTGAGCATCACCCGATGTGAGTGCTAAGTGAACTATTCAAAAAATCATGAGAAATTAGTCAGTTACGACTACCTCTCATGGAAATGGTCATACGTGAATGACTTACTTAACACAGTTGAATCCCAAAATGATATCTAATATAAAGGGCAATAACCAAAGGTTAGAAAGGAATAATTCAAAGGTATGAAACCCTTTAATTTAATAATAGGGTTCAAAAAAATTAAATATATGAATAATATACACATCGTACTACAAAAAAACAAAATTGTTATTACTAAGAGTTGTTGGTATCATGTCAAATCATATCTAATCCACCATTTACTCCTCATCATTATACTTATGCTCCAACCCACATTCCGATTTTATTGATTTAGTTGCCCAAATCATGCTCATTCGCAATCTCAATGGTTAGATTTTTTTTCACTTCTTTATACCCTTACCACTTAGACTCCAATTATTCGCACTCTCATCCTCATTAATCTGAAACCCTCTGAAATCCTCATACCCAATCAAGCAAAATAGTGTGGAGACAAAGCTTTTCATCCATGGGGGTTATAGTCAGAACAAAACCAACATGAAGAAAAGTTTTAGAAGGATATCGACATAAAAGAGAATTATTGTAGAAAGCACAATGGCTGGAGTTTGTGGACAAATTCGATGGTTTCCACAAAGAAGTAACGAAATCTTTCGCCAAAGCTTTTGATGAGGTGGAAGTCGAGATAGGGGACATAAAATTTATAGTAACATGGTCCTTTTTTGTCAAAGCTACTAGATTGCCTCGAATTGGAGAACAATGGTTTAAAAACAAAGGTATTGGGAGGGAGGACTAGAAGGTTTTTCCGAAGAACCCTAGCATTGACACCACCATTTTCAAGAAGGGCATTCCGAGCACAACATTGAAAAGTAAGTGGAGAAATTTACTTTTGATAATTCGAAATTTTGTTACTTGTGAAGGGAGGTTTGGATGCATGTTTTTCTATCATATTTGACTGATTATGAATTTTATTGAGGATAATGAAATAAATCTTCCATATTTATTACTTAATATTCTAAGGAAGATGTCAGGGAATGTTCAAAGGAAAAATCAATTTATAGAAAATACCATGTATCACCATGGTATTGTTAAAATCCTTGTTGAATTTCATCTTAAAAATATGGGTGATAATTGGGAAAGGTTTTTAGTAAGGAAACATTTTAAGGAAGATACTCAAAAACAATCGAGTAGAAGCAACGCTAAGAGAGGGAGAAAAAGAAAAATTGAAGAACCAGTGGAACAAGAACAACAACAACCACAGGAGTCGTCAGAGGATGACATTCCACTTGCAGAAATTTTAGAGAATATAAACAAGAAAAATGTTAGAAGAAAGAAAGTCAGTAAGGAAACAAAGGGCACACCTAAAACATAGAAGCCTAAGATAGAAAGGAAGAAAGAAAAAATTCAAATTCCTCCTCTAACAAGTTTAAGAAGAAGCACCAGACTCGATTCAATAAAAAAAAAAAAATTACCTTCAAAAATCATGGAGCATATCAACTTAGAAGTAGAGGAAGATTCAAGGGTTTCTCTATCAACTTGCATCTCACCTCCTTAAAGCCTAGGCTAAAGAACACCTGAAATTGATCCTCTACAATAGGAGATTTATGATTATATTGAGTCTTTGGAGAAAAGAGATGCAACAAGAACATCAAATTTAAATCAAGAAGAAATCCAGTTTAGTAAACTACAAGAACCTTTTGTGATAAAAAATTTAAAACAAGGAATTTTCAAGATGGAGACACTAAACATGTACATTGAGAAGGAGAATCAAACCCTAAAGGTGCAAAGTGAAATCCAAATTTCTAGGAGTGACAATCTTCTTTTACATCTAAATTTGTGGTATAAGAAAAATAAGAAGTTGACGCAAAAAAAGAGAGCTCTACAAAGACAAGCCTTAAACCTGAAGTACAAGATTCTCATGAAAAAGCCAAAGATGGTAGTGGTTGAAAATAAAGGGAAAAATATGAAGTTGGATGTACTTGTAGAGGTCTCAAAATAAATGCAATAATTAAATAGGAGACATCAACTTTGTGTTTTGCATGAGGAAATTCAAAAACCTCAACATGGGGGAATGTAGAGTCTCATGATTGTTTTGTTTTTGACACGCTTTTCATCCATTTTTCCTCTTTTCATCATCGCTATCAACTCAAATAAAGAATTAAACTATAGATTTTCACATGGTAAAGTACTCAGATGTCTTATTTTTCATATTTATTAATGTTCCTTATTACTAAGTTAAAATATTGCAACAGCTATAGAATTAATACGATTCTGCATATGTTTCATGATTTCATAGCTATCTCCATGGTTTGTTGGATTCTAGTATGCCAACCAAGAAAACAAGGACATGGGCAGATGGGAATTGATCTCCTCATGGATCTCCTCCTATTCACCTGATCCAAATCATCAAGGAAATCACCAAGTGTCACAGTCAAAGAAGCAGGGCAATACGTGGATAAATGGAGCAGCGAGAGTTCAGATAAATCATGACTCTCCAATCTTCTTTCCAAATAGCAAATCACAGAGAAATGATATTACTCCATTATAGATTAGAATTCAAACTAGTAATTTTTTAAAGTTTTATAAGGCATAAAAGTCTCAATCTATTGAGCATGAATTCTATATATATATATAACTCTTTAAACAAAAAGCAAAGAAGCGTATCTAGTATTTGAATGATTGTTTGAAGTTTTATAACTCTGTTCTCTTTAATTGAAGAATTATTTTCATCAACCTCATGCACAATTAGCTGATGAATTAAATTTCTAAACTTGTTGATTTGTCGAGGGCCCCTACAGACAGTTGAGGTTCAATATTTTACATTTAGCTTAGTCATTTTGTTTTCCTTATTTCCATAATATCACTATCGTAGCTTCAGTGTCTTTGTATTCATTTATGTACAGTATTTCTTTCATTGTCTACCAAATTCAATCATTTATATGCTTTCTAAAATAGAACCATGTATATACTCTTCTTATTTTCATAGCAATTACATCTGTTAGACTGCATTCCTTATGTTTTTGCTTTGTTATTTCAAATATGAATTGTTAATTGCAATGTGTAGATCTTAATAGAGAGTGCTTTATAAATTCATTCTAGAATAGAAGTGATTCTATTTTAGAGTATGAATAATTGTATTTTTAGAACATAAGTAGTTTATAACAATGTAAACTTTCAAACGGGAACTAGAAACTCAAAATGGGAACTCTAGCCAAAAAATCCCCCAAAAACATGAAAAATCGACTCAAAAACAAAATGTGTTGATGCTGGAATAACATTTCTTTTTCTAGGGTAAAATTTCAACATGTTTTAAAAAGGACAATTAAAACCAACTTTTTGTGCAAAAAATGTGCAAAAAACATCCTAAAAACGAAAAGTGTTGATGTGTTGATGTTGAAATAACATCTGGTTTTTTTTCCATGATCAATTTTCAAACTTTTAAAAAATGGCATAAAAGATTTTATCATGACTCTGAAAAACATTAAAATTTCAAAAGAATAAAGAAAACATAAATTTAAAAATAAAAGAAAAAATAAAAACAATTAAAAAAAAAAAACAAAAAAAAAGGTTAAAAAAAAATAATGAGAAGTAAATAAAAACATATATTAAAAATAAAAATTAAAAATAAAAATTAAAAAACGCGAGGAAAGGAGATAACAAGAAAAAATAATATGGAAGTAGAAATCAAGAATCCAATAGTTAAAGGAAGGGGAAAGGAATATTAAGTTCCTTCATAAAGCTATGATCCAACACAAGCACTAGAATAGGATGTTCTCCCTAGTTTATCAGCAAGGCAATCGGCTCACTCAAAAGGAAGACATGGAGAACCTGTTAGTTCAACATTTTCAAAAGCTACTGACAGAACCCATTCTAGACAGTGAAGAGAATATAAACAAACTCACTCAACACATTCCTAATCTAGTGAGCAGGGACCAGAATATGCCCCCTCTAAGGGAAATATCTAAAGTAGAGGTAGAAGAAGTCATCAAAAGTCTAGCAAAGAATAAAGCACCAAGCCCAGACTGGTTCACAATAGAATTTTATTAGGCTATGTGGCCATTCATAGGGGATGACATTGTGAAACTAGTGGAGGACTCCTAATGCAACAAAATAATGCAACCAACCCTGAACTCCACCCTTTTGGCCCTCATCCCCAAAACGGATCACTCGGAAGAATCGTAAGGTTTTAGACGTGAGTGCTTTGTAATGTAATTTACAAAATCATGGCTACAATTATGGTAAACTACCTTAAACCTATCCTACCTGGTCTAATATCTCAAGAACAGACAAGGTTTGTTAAAGGGAGACAAATAGTAGATGGGATTGTGATGGCACAAGAGGCAATACACTTAATAAAGACTAAAAAAAACCAAACGAATGTTGGTAAAAAAGGCATTCGACTTTGATGCAATATGGATAAGCTAGATAATGTTGATGATATCAACTCCAATCCTGTCAATCTTACTTAATGGGTTACCCACAAAGGTGTTCAATACAACCTATGGACTCAGGCAAGGTGACTTGATATCCCCATTCCTATTCATACTAGTAGCAGAAGGACTAGGAAGGTATGTGAAAGAGAAAGTATAAAGGGAATAGTATATGAGTATTAGATTGTGGGGGAATGATCTACCATTAACCCACCAACAGTTTGTCGATGACATAATGATGTATGGACAAGAAACTCTCAAGGAAGACAAAGGGTTAATGGAGATCATAAATGACTTCATAAGCGCTTCGGGGATAGAGATAAATAAGGAAAAGTATGACATATTTTTCTTCAATACAACAGCCCCATCACAAGACTTTCTAGCAAGAATAATGGGATTCCACATTGGTAATCTCCCCATGAAGTACCTCAGAATTTAGATAAAACAAACTAGAGTGGCAAACTGGAAACCCTTGTTGGCAAAGATCCAAGGGAGAATGCAGAATTAGAGACATAGATCATTGAATATGCTGAGATGGGTAATGCTACTGAGAGCAGTGTTATAATTGATGCCAATTTACTAATTAACCATCCAAGTGACGCCAAAATAAATTTTCCAAACGATGATTAGTATCTTAAAAAAAAAAAGTGGCAAGGGCCCATAACAGAAAAAAAAAATAAAAAAAAATGGGCCCTGCTATTGTGAAACTAGGTGAGAAAACCCATAAAGGATGATGGGTTAGGGCTCAAAGACCCGTACATTCTCAATCAAGTCATGCGGGCAAAGCTCTGGTGGATATGAATCCAAGGAGGACTAGACCTATGGAAGGAAATATGGGGGAGAAAATATGGAACGCCGAGCTTGATGGAAGGAAGGTTGAGAGTACAGGACATTATTAAGGGATCGACCATTTGGAACTTAGCCTCAAAAAATAGAGATATGATAAGAACTCATACTTTTTGGGAAATAAGGGGAGGAGACAAAGCAAAATTCTGTGAAGAAGCATGGAAACAAAGAGAAAAGCTAAACAACAACCTTGAGCTAGGAATAGTATGTCAATATACTAATAACCCTGAAGAACAGACATTAAATAACTTTTTGGATCTTGACTCTAGGAGAGTACTAGAGAAAATGGAAACAGAAATAGGATTGGCTAGATGCCCCCAAAACCACCGAATGGGAGGTATATGAGAAAGAGATGGAAACACAAAAAACTGCAAAAATGGAAGGGCCAGACATACTAAGATGGGGGTATAAAATTAAAGGGATGTTCATAATTAAAGGGGCTATCAACTACAAGCAGCACACCACCTACAACAAGGGACATAGATATGGAACAAAATTTGGCAAGAAAAGTCTTGGCCGAAAATTACTTTCTTCATGTGGATCTTTCGACATGGGCGAGCACTTACTTGGGACCAACCTCAGAAAAAATGTCTGTAGGGACCCTCGATCTATAGTATATGTAATGAACAAGAAGAAACAATGGAGAACTTGACCAATTCCTATAGATATAGTGAAAACATCTGGAGAAACCATGATCAACTCTTTGGAGTGAATGACAGGAATCAATTTATTATGACAATAACAATGGATAATTGGCAGAAAAATCCTTACCAAAACACCATTCTAGATCGATCTTGGAGATTATCTTTAGGGTTCATTTTATGGGCAATATGGAAGGAAAGAAATAGAAGGATATTCAAAGAACAAAAAACAACAGAAGAAGAACGATGGAAAATGATACTCCAAAACATAAGAGAAATGATCCTTGTTAAGAAATGATACGCAGAGGACTAGGAAACAAATCCATAGGAAGAAAGAATGATGATAGGCCTAAGCTTAAAGCCAAGTATGTTAAACCCCACCATGTGGAAACAACCCCCCCCCCCCATTGTGAGACTGCAAACAGCTTCACAAGCCCTCAGAAAGAATTCATTAAACTCAACTTTGATAGAGTCGCAAAAGGGAACCCTGGGGTGGCGGGGATTGGAGGAGTGTTCAGAGATGACAAAGGTAATATGATTCGAATATTTTCCATGGAGTGTGGAACCACAAGCAACAATGAAGCAGAGCTCCAAGCACTGAATTGGGGATTGGAAATTGCCAAAAAGGGGAGGTTCCAGAGGTTGGAGGTGGAAGGAGACTCGAAACTGGTAATAGACATGATAAAAAAAATCTAGCAAGGGACATCATGGGAGAATATAGCCAAAGCTAGAGGACGACAAGGCTTGTCTAAGAGATTGGTAAGATAATTCGACAGATTAGCTACATTATATTGACACATGTCCGCAGGAAGGGCATCGTGGCAACAGATAATCTCACTAACTTGGGGAGCGCGTAGGTAGGTAGAAACCTAGATATAAGAGGAGAATAGATAAGACAAATAAAGGGGCTAAGAAGGCTAGAGGAGATCATAAAAAATGATAAGGAGAAGGGAGAAAACCCATGATCAGGGTGTGGCAGGGAAGAAATGGATTCTCTAGAAGAGGTGGGGTAACGAGGATGGGAGGTAGCGGTGCCAAATGCCAACCAGCTGGACCCAAAGACAAATGGGACATTGGGATGTGGGAGGATGAGAGAGCAGGAGAGATAGCAAGAAGGACAAGGTAGGGCAGAGGACGATAACGAGAAAGGATAGGTGTGGCATAGTATGGAAGGAAGTAATGAAGGTTTGGGGGTAAGAGAGAGGACGGGTAGAGTAGAGATGGAAAGTGGCACGATGGCAGAAAGAAACCCACGATAGTAGCAACCAAAGGCACAAGGGAGGTAATGAGAGACAGTAATGGAAGAGTTAGGGGAACTTCATTTCGAGGAAAAGGAATGAAAGGATGGGTGGTGGGAGGAGGAAGAGGGTACGTGGGAGGGTGGATGGAAGTAAGGTGGGGTAGCTGGACAAAACAACAAGAGGCAAAGGTAGCCAGGACAGGAGGTAGCTACATGCAAAGGGAGGAGGCAAAAGGATGAGAAGAGGAAGGTGGTGGTTGTAGGCTGGAGGACGTCGAGAGGAAAGAAGGCATTGACGCAAAACAATGGTACGTTAATTTGGTTGCCTTAGCCACTAAAATTGCAGAAATGATTATTTTGGAGGAATTCAGGGAGGGGGTTGAGGGAAGTCAATATTCATAATGAGTTGAGACCTAGGCAGCCTGGGATTCAAACCCAATTGATGAGAGAGACTATGCCTAGAATGTTAATGGAGTGAGGGGGTATGGCAAATTTATAGTGTATCTTTGGTTAAACTAGAAGAGAGGGAATGAGGTAAGATAGGATGACAATTGGGATTTATTTAATGAAGAGTGAAGGAAGATTCTGGCTAGGTGATACTTGAGGCATGGAAAGGAAGAAACATCTATCAGAGTTAGGAAGGGTGGAATCCCAATGGCCACAACAGCAATACTTTTTCTAGCCTGGCTCGACACGAACCCAA
Source organism: Pinus taeda (assembly GCA_000404065.3). Classification (NCBI taxonomy): domain Eukaryota; kingdom Viridiplantae; phylum Streptophyta; class Pinopsida; order Pinales; family Pinaceae; genus Pinus; species Pinus taeda. The sequence goes on from APFE031582389.1 coordinate 117,981, forward strand.
ATCAGACTATCGGAAGCGAGACTCAATGGATAGCCAGGGTCAAAATTTGGGTGACGATACCTGAGAGGAGAGAGCTCTGGGCAGGAAACTCAATTGGGACCCTGAATCATGATAAGGGAACCCAAGTTAGGGACTCCTACAGAATCACAAAGGTAGAACCACACACCTTGGTTGGCTAGGGAGGGACTAAACAGAGAAGATAGGAACAGGGAGGCCAAACCCTGTTATTTCAAGAACAAGCAGGGGGGAAACTGAGGGGAAGGTGGATAAACCCAAGCAGGAAGGACCACAACGACTGGCTGAGTCTAGTGCAAAGAAAATTATGATCACTTTGTGTAAATATACCCCGACTGATAATGAAATTTCTTTTGTTACTGTTATAGGTATTAAAATAACCAGGGTACAACACAGCTTGGAGGACCAGACCACACATCGCACTGTAGCCAGAATGCTGACTTTGAAGAGTTGTTCGGGTGAAGAAAAATGAAGCTATGACAAAGACATGGAAAAAGAAGGAAAAAAGTCATCTAAAAGAGGAACCAAAGAAACTAGGAAAAGGATCACAAGGGGAGAAGCAACCTCCAACAAGGGTCCTAGCAAAACAGGTAGAAAGTCTAGAAAGGAGCACATGCAGACTCTCATTAGCGCATGCATGGTCGGAAATCCACCGGAGGAAAGAGAGAAAATAGCAGGATGGGACAGGGAGCTTAATGAAAACATAACCAATCAGGACATAGAGATAGAAGAGTGGGAAGCTATGGTGGAATACGCGGGGAACACCAGAGGCCGACATACATTGTTCCGACAAACAATCCAGCAATATTGTGTTATGAAAAACATAATAGCCCGAGAAATGGCATTAAACAAGGAACAAGAGGGATAGGGGGAAAGGAGGATGCCAAAGCAAAGGAGCCCAACATGAAAGATCTCCACAGAGAGATTGATGTAGTTCAGATACAATTGTACAGAAACAATCTAACTCTAAGCAGGATAGAGCAAATTCTACAAGATCTGAAGAGAAGCGAGATGTCAGGGTCCAGTGTGAAAGCCCCAACCCTAATGGATTCCTTAGACGAGTGAATCAGGTTTCTAGCTAGAATTTTATTTTATGTCGATTATTCTTTACTTTACTAAGTTGCAGTTAATAATAGACAAAACAGTAAATATTGCATGGATGGTGGAGAAAGACTTATTTAAATTTTGGACATCATTTAATGTAGACAGGTGGCTAACCTAGTTTCCTACAAGCAGGTTGAGGCCACTTGTATTTAATGTTAAAGACATGTTAGTGGTTTGATAATATTAATAGAGAAAGTACTACCAAGTTTACAAACTATATATCTATATATACTAATATATATAAATATTATATATATATATATATAATATAATAAATTAGTGATACTATACTTATTCAATAATATTATATTTTATATTGCAAAAAAAATCAGAGATAATATTGAGAAGTGTAATTTAGACAAAAAAAATCAATCATAAAAATGCTAAAAGAAAAATAAAAAATTAACCTTAAAAATAAGAATTAAAAAAAAAAATACACGGAAATAAATTAATTAAATAAAACACGTCTTAAAAAACAATTAAAGGAAATAAAATAAAAATTTATACTTCCGTGAACGATAAGAAATTCTAAAAAATAAATTCTAAAAACTATTTAACAAATATAAAATTAAAAAAATAAAATATAGATCGCAATTTTTAAAAAATCAATTAAAAAAAACCAATTTAAAATATTATATATAAACAAAAAGACCAAAAAAATAAAAATTTATATATATATATATATATAAACTAAAGAATAAAAAATAATAAAAACTAGTAAAATTAAAATATTTTAAAAAACATTAAAAAAACAATTAATTTAAAATAATTTGGATATCATAATAATTTTGAAATGGAAAATAATAAAATTAATTAAAAATCGTTAAAAAAAATTAAAAAATGAGGGCAGGGCTGAAATCCAATTTGAGAATCGTTATATCAGGGCCCCTCCCACTTAAAAAACATAGAATTATAGCATGTAAGAAAAAAAAGAATTATTAACAGTTGTTTTTGTTGAAAAGTAATATTTTTTTTAAGGGGGCTGGGGTAAAATCTGATTCTAAGAATCGGATTTCGGCCCCACCCAGGGCTGTACCCCCCCCGGGCCCTTGGCCAGGGCTAAAGTTTGATATTGGGTTGGAGCCCTACCCAAGGGCCAATGGGGTGTGGCACTGGGTGGCACACAGCTCCGCCCGGGCCCCTAGGCATAGAATCATATTTCAACCTTCCCCCTTCCCCACTTAAATTATATATATTCTATACTCCTATATATATATAATAGTAACTATATTACATATATATATATAATTTATATATATTATATATTAACAAAAAAACTATTTGTTTCTGCAATACTTTTTTTTTTTTTTTTTTCTTTTAATGGGCGGGCTATAAATCAAGATTTTAGCCCCTAGAAAGGAATGAATAAGATATGCATTTATTTGTAAAAAATATATTTTTTTAATGGGTATTGCTAAAAACGATTCTCCTTAGATATCAGCCCCACCCTCCCAATTATTCTTTTAACGTTTTTTTCATAAATAAATTAAAAAAAAAAAAAAATTCTAATTTTTACAAAAAGCATGTTTTTTTTTTTATTTGTTGTTATGTTATTAGACTTTTATCATGTTGTTTTTTAATTTTTAAATTTAATTTTAACAGATTTTTAATAACTTTTGTTAAGTTTGTTTTTTTATTTTCGTTTTTTAAATGATTCTAAATTTTTGTTTTTTTTTTTTTTTTTAATAGTATTTGCTAAATTGTTGATTTTTGATTTATTAATTTTACTAGTTAAAAGAAAAAAAAAAATCAATTTCACGTTTACAAGATAAATCTGGTTTTTACCATTTTTTATGTTTTTTTTTTTTTGTTCTTTTATATTTCCTAAATAATATATATAATATAATATATCACTGATATAATTTATATATTTGAGATATATATATTAGTTAATATATTTGTTTTTAAGTAATCAACATTTAAAAAGCAATTGGACATAACAAAATTTAAAATGTAAAAAATGTAACATTTAGAAAAAAAAAAAAATCCACAGTTAGTGCATTAGAAAATATAAAGTGTCAAAAATAAGCCCTCTAAAAAAGGGGTTGATGATACATCAATACGTTTCAAAGTCAGCATGAAAATCACTAACATTTAAAAACAAATATTGATATTTGATACACAAAAAAAGTTTAAGTGTCAAAAATATGCTCTGAAGAAAAAATATATGTATTTTGCATCACCACTTTTCAAAATCGACTGACTTTTTTTCTACTTCAACGGAACGGGTATTCGTATTAGTTCTTGTTTCAATGTTTACATTGTTTTATTCACAGATTTTAGAATAACTTTCTTTTAGTTTCCTTTCAAAAATACAATTTATTTTAAAAAATATTTTTCGTAGAATTTAGAAAGTAGTTTTGCTTTTCTATTACCTTGCATAATATATATCTTTTGAAACTAACGATAGTCTGTTGAATAGGATCATGATATCTTGTTTTTAATTTTCATTACAGAGTTGATTGTAGGAATTTATTTGTAAATCATCAATTTCATTAGGAATATAAGAATAAATAAAATCCTTAAAACAATCACAATCATCATTTTAAGAAACTCAAGAAGGCTTCAAGTATATATAGTGCACTTACACTTCACAAGTTTACCAACTTTGGTTGATAATTCATGTAAGAAATTTTAGTACATTAAATTGACTAAATAGATATATGAATGTGTCATCATCCTAGTTCTAACTTACTCTGCAATTTCATTCTTGGTCAGGGAAGCAATCCTTTTGAGCCTCCATTATCTCACCTGGTGATGATTTTTCATTAAGGGTTTTTGTTGATATTCAGGATGTATATAGAAAACTAAGGCACCGAGATGCCATACCATATTTAAGAGGGTTTGTATTTTTTACCCTCTCTTTATAATTTTGGTGTGCCATGTTTGGTTTATTTTCTTTAGTAGTTGACAATTAAATTATGAATATAGTACGTCGTTCCTCAGTTTTTATTCCATGATTGTCACAAATTTTGGGAGTATCTTGCAATGTTGACTTTCTTCCCTCTTTATTAAGTACTTATTTATTGAACTTTTATCCTATTATCCTCTTACATTGTGCTTTAAGTTATACTATTATAGTGCTTCTCTTGTGATTTTATTTATCTGAATGGCTCAGATGTTACATGAGGAGTTAACATCAATGTATGGTCCCTTTGTCATCTACTGAATTTATCCATGTTCAATGTACTGGTTTACATGCATGTATATCTACAGTTCCTCATTTATTTCCAAAATTATGGAATATTAATTAGAGAGGTTTATGTTGGTGGTTAAATTTCTGGGTTTCCATTAGAGTTTTGTTGTTGAAGAAGTACCAATACTGCCTAGATCTTCCATCATTGTTGTTGAAGAAGTACCAATACTGCCTAGATCTTCCATCATTGTTGTTTATGTTCACATGCATCTATGTTATTGTAAAAATTATCATTCCCAGGGTGGAATTTCATATGCTCTTGTATGTATGTGTTATTCAAGTTAATTAATTCTCTTCCATTCATGTAAATTTGTTCAATGGACTTCTAGTCCCCCTATGTTTTTTGTTTATTACTTATATACTATTTATTATTGCATAATATTTGATTGGTTTATGTGTTAGAGATCTGCATAGAATACAACATAATCTTATCAAAATAACTACATTTATGCTTTAAGGAGTTGAGACTCCTAACCTTCGAAGAGCCTTGAAACTCATTACAATTTGTATTCTCAATATTCCTCAAAATAATTACAGTAAGGCCAAAAAATTTATTACACATGTCCTTTGATTTAATACTTAATGGTAGGTTGTTGTCTCACAGTTAAATTTTTTGTTGATGAGGCGATTAATAATCTACAGTATATGTATTAATTATCTATTTCCTTTTCAGTACTTAGGAGTACTCATATAATCCTATAAATCATTCCCTCGATCCAGGGATTGAATAAGTTAAATCTCTAAATCTGTCTCATTCTAGTTTTCATTTCAAGGTTAATCCCCTATTTTGGATTCCTAATTCATAACAGATCGGTTTTTTTATGCCTTCTACCTAACCTTATAACAACAATCCCACTTCCAATGAAATCGATATTCCTAGGGAACTAGGTTCCTTTCCCTTTGTGAGGGAAGAAAAGGGACCTACAGGAATTCCTATCCTTAACACCGTGAGATTATTTATGTTCTCGCCGGGGGTTCATATCACACCCATTCCTACAACCAGTAATCTTACCTCATCAGTAATTCAAGTAGACTTCATCAGTAGATCAACTAGAAATTAATACAAGATTCAAAGTTAATATTTTAATATCAATTAGATAGGAACTCTTTCTCAGTAGTCTTATAAACTATTTCTATTGACATCAATAGTAATCAAATACTAATCATGATGCATCTAGAAATGGCACACAATATAAATCTTCATTGTATGCCAAATTTTAACACTGAATATGATAAGTAAAAGAAAATATTCAAATATAACCATGCACTAAACATTTAAGTACCATGCAAATCCATTACATGCTCAAAGGTATTACCACCAGTTTCTGCAATATATTTTCGATTAAGATAAAGGTTCACTAATAAATCATTCCATTAACCAATTTACCTATAATGTAGTCATACATTAATCTATGATGACCGCAAATAATTTTGATTTAAATTTTGAATCACAATCCTAGATGTAGAATGAGAACTTATTATAGAACATGAATAGTAAAGAAACCTCTAACTAATGTCTTAGCTAGAAATTGCAATTGGGAAATGCTTTTTCCTCCCAACATTGAACCAAATCCTCTAGTTCCTCCACGACCAAGAAGCCTCTTGCCTTCGATTAACAAACCCTTGTTGATTCTAATTCATGTTTCATATACATGATTCTCAGCAGATGTTTCTTTGGCAGCATCCTGCCTTTTAGGGTTATGCTTATCCCTTAGCCTAGGTTGTGTCCTTTCTCCTTGAAAAGGCAAGAAAATTTTACTTTTTTCTCCCATGGAATAAAATTTTGTCTCTCTCCAATAGTTCTTTCCCCTTAGTATTTATCTTCAACTAAGTGGATAATATTTTGAATATATATTTTTCCAGATTAGCAAGTTTCACTTTCCTGCATTTTTCCAGCTTTAAATCTTAATTATTTATTAGTCAAAAGATCATTTAACATTTAATTTTTTCCTCATGTGGCCCATAGGCCATTTACAATAATAGATTTAAAAAATAATTCATAAGAATATTTACATACAATGGAGGGGTGTTACAAATTTAGCTACACATAGACCGAGAGGTAACTATTAATGGGGTATGTTGAATTACTCAGTGTGATTACAAGTATATAAGCATTTAATTTTGAGAAAGAAAATGGCACATAAATCGTTAACAATTTCATAAATTTTACCTTGAATTTGTGGGGTATTTTGAGGAGCTTTTGATTTGATTTTCTCCTCTTCATAGTGCTCTGTTGACATGCTACTCTTTGTATTATCATGGGAGTATGTATTAATATTATAAATATGTGCGATTGTCTCTGGATTACGGGAATGTAGAACAAGGCAAGGTTAATGCCACGAAGCCGAGTAATGTCTACCATTCTCTACATTTTAATTTAATTTAAGAGCATAATGCCATTCAAATCAAGAAATTAGATTGAATATATTTGCTTAGAAACCACCTCTAAGGTATCGATTGATTGGTGGGATGGTATGCGGGTTCAATAACTGAGTGAATATACTAATGAATTTGAGTATAATTCTCACAGTAGAGTCAACATCTGAATGAGGTAACATAAAAATTATCCTCGTAAAGGGGAATTAATATTTTGATTATAGGTTGTGGGGATAATCGCAGGCCTTAGCATAGATATAGTTCTTTGCAAAGAGTAAATACTTTAAATAAATATATTAACAAGATGAACTATAGATTCAATAAATAATAAGGACTAATTTTAGTTGTTCCATGCACACTCTACCATGCAGATACAATGCATAGAAGTCATTGATTGTGCAGGTTTTGAAAATATGGAAAGGTATGGCTGAAATTGTCACTAGCTCGATGCATTAAGCATTTTCCTTCAAAATAACATTTTTTAACTATGGTATCTAAAAAGTTGGATTTGGATAATTTACATAAGTGAAATTATGTTTTATGTTTACATTTTCATTAAAATTTTTCCATCAAAATTATATGCCACAAATCAAACACCAATGCTATTAAATAGAGGACATAGACCATTGAAAGTTAGACCAACACAAATTGAAGACCAATGCTATTAAAACAGAGAACATAGACAATTGAAAGAGAGACCATTTGATTCCATTGCAATTCATTGTCACTGTTTTTATACAAAATTTCAAAAAATCCTTGCTTTCATATGTGTATTTGTCTACTTTCTTCTTGCAGCAAAATTGTGCAGATATGTTGTATGCTGAGAGAGGAGGACCCAATCAGTACAATTTGATACAAAAATTTAGAAGAGCATTGGACTAATTTATAGATTACCATGCATTCTTGTTGTAGCTAATGTGTGCAGAAGTACTCGAGCTACAAAGAGAAGGGAACAATTAGGAAAAATTGATTATTTTGGATAACATAATTTAAATTGCATATATGTTCTTTGTAGTTGAAAGATGAAAATTAATTAGAAGAATACCTAGCTTTGGTTGGGCTCCCATTGTTGTCAACATGTTGGATCTAGTTATCTTCGTTAAATGTAAATGTACTATGTATTTTGAATTCCCGTAGCATATACATGGTTGCTTGTTTTTTTTAACATAACCTTCAAAGGACATTTTTGCTAGGTTGGGAACTAACTGTTTCAAAAGTAATTTGTTTTTGATGCATCATTATAAGCTAGTGTTGTTGTTAGACTTGATGATGCATTTAAGTCATTGCAAATAGAAAAACAAGGATTTTTTTTATTGCACTTTAGGTAGTTAACCATTGTGTCATCTATCATTGTACAATAGTACAAAATGGCTAATTAGTTACTAAAAGAATGACAAAAATTTGCATATAAATGACTAGTTTTTAGTTAGTGACCAATAGTAACGAAATTACAGTATCTTATAACGTGACCAACTTTTAGTCTTTTTTAGCTTATTCATTAATTGGTTGTCTCAATTTTATTATCTAATAGTATATTTAGTCATAAATTTTGTCATGAATTTAGTCATTTATTTAGTAACTAATTGCCACAATTAATGAACAAATATACAACAAAATATATTGCTAAATGATCACCCAAGAAAACCAATTAATGACTAAAGAAATATGACCAAAATGTTGGTTGTGTTATAAGATACTATAAATTAGCTACTAATAGTCATATATATGAAAATTTTAGTCATCGTTCGAAACCAATTAATGACCAAAGAAATATGACTAAATTTTGGTCATGTTATAAGATACTGTAAATTAGCTATTGATAGTCATATATATGAAAAATTTAGTTGTCATTTGTAATCACAAATTTAGCATTTGCGGTAGTCATTTATCCTTTTTTGGTAGTTTCATATTCATTATATAAATGACTACTTTAGTAGTTTATATTTATTTAATTTACTCTCATTAGCAAACATTATAAGAAACTAATTTAGTCATATATTATTTTTATTTGTATTCATCATTAATCAACATAAACTACTAATTTACTCATTTTAGATTGATTTTATGTGTTCATTAGTAATCAACATAAATAAATTAGTATGATTTTGCAACTAAACTAGAAAAGAAAAAGAAAAAAAATGTCATACAATGTACATGTTCATCTAATATGAAAAAGAAAAGTTACAAATGTTAATTATAATACTAAATAATATCAAGTGAAACTATAAATAATTTCAACCACAAAAATAATATTATATAAATGTTAAGTATTACAATATGAGTTCCCAACTTTATATTGGTTGGAGTACCATTTACACATGAAATATTATTTCATCACTTCAAAACATTATCATTTTGTTGCCAAGGCATTGCATGTGAATTCACCAACTCTAAGGACATGAATATCAGTCTTTGTGTGTGTCTTGTATTATAGGATATTAGCTAAAAAGCTCAAGTTGTAGATTACTTATACAATGTGGGAGTGTAAACAAAACTCCTAGAAAATGCTAAAGCTAAGTCTAAAATAAAATGAAATGAAGTAAAAAGGATAAAATAATAGGATAACGTTGTATACATATGTAACTAGATAGGGTAGAAGGCTAAGTGAATAAGTCCAAGGCTAGAGGTTGATTATGTGAAGAATGCCAAAGTCTGATGAACATTTCTTCATAAAACAACTACTATTTGGATCCATTATCACATACGAATAAGTCAAATTCTATATCAAATTATTAATTTTTCTCTTATATTTATGGAGAACTACAATATAAGTGGATAAATTGCAAAGACAACTCCCTCCCCATTGTGTTCCTGACCTATGTTATAATATATTAGCTATGATTTCGAGAAAATTTCCTAAATAAAAAAATATGTAGCAATCACCACTAGTAATCCCCTAAATAGGATTGTTTCGGAATGTAACTTTCAGATTCCAGTTCCTATATGATTCTTGAATGGAAAATCCACACTGAATTCCAACAACAAACTTCCAATTTGAGGGAACACCTTTCGACATCCTCAATCACTCAAACTCGAAATATTAGTGATCATTATAGTGAAAAGTTAAAATAAGAGTATGTTTTATGTGTTTTGCATAATTACATGCAAAGAACCAAATTTTTTTCCATATTTACCATACTTGTAATTTCCAAGATATGACACATTGATTTATTTTTTTATAGCAAATACCCTATTCAATACAAACAAAAATTTAACATATTACATCAATAGCACCAATGTTTGATGCTCAATTAGTTAAGACTAGTTAGCACAAAAACTTCAAGAAAGAGCAACAAGAAGAAATAACAAATCCATCAATTAATAATCAGAAGGATAAGAGTTTTTTTAAGCTTGATAAACAACTATAAATTATACTTGCAATCCATTGCAACTAATTGGAGAATTCATCTTCCAAATTCATTGCTCTGTCCATGAAGCTTTCTACTATCCTCAAAACAGAATTCACATTCAATATTTTAGGTTTCTGAAGCTGCCCAAAGGCCTTGCCAAATGAAGTTGTGAATTTCATTGATTTTCATTAAATGCTTCTGGTACTGAAAAAATTGTAGTTTGACAATGTGATATACAATTCAAGCAAGTAAGTAAAAAATTGTGTACAATATTTCTTAGAAGACTTCATTTAAAAAGGAAAACTTGGATATTTCAAATAGAAAAATAAGCTTAATAGAGATGGTCAATATTACAAAACAATAGACTGGATATAAAACTACTGGTAGAACTAACAAAATTGTAATTATAATACAATCAATTGATTATTCTAAGTGAAGTCAACTAGATACATATAAGTTTTCATTTTTCAGCTTTCTTTCCCATATCTTTATTGGGGGTGGAAACTAAATTGCAAGGATTTTTAGAAAGAGAACATGTTGCATTCTCATATTCCACACTTTCATTTCCATGAACAATTGCAGCAAGTATTGGAGGAATTAATTACTACACCAGCTAAGTTGTCATCTTTAACCTTCTCTTTACATGAGGTACTGATCCTTCCCCTTCTTCTTCGTTATCAATCTTATCCTTCTCTTATAGCCAACGTAAGAATAATTTGGGTTCAGGAAAAATAAAGATATTTATATGATGTCTTCAAATTTGAGAGGATGCATTTTTATTATTTAACTTCTAGTAAAATAGTGATAGGAAGACATTAAATATAACCAGACCTTTTCTGTAATTTTTTTGTTGTAGATGCCCATGCTAGCACATCATCATTGAAAAAAAGTGGTCAACAATAATTTAAAAAAATTCCCCTAGCATGAACATTGGCTTAGTCTTCAAAAATAAAGATAAACCATTTCAAACTACAAGGAATAAACAAAAATAACACCATTGATTTAAATTCACGGAATACTAACAACAACAAAAAGAAGTGAATTTTATAGGTAGTAGCTCAAAACCTTGTAGTGGGAAGATGCCCTCAAGCTTTAGTAATACCTACATGCCAACAAATGAGTTGTGACACTTGTTTCTTACATTTACTCGAAAGAATTGCAACTAGAGCTCCAATGTTTACTTTAGATAAATAGTATTGGCGTTGATATGAAATGTGGATCTCCATCATTACCAATGACACAACTATTGGGGTTCTCACAGTTACTCCAGGTTCAACACCATTCATGTCTAACTAACTAGTGTGGCTACTAATTATTGATGCTAATCTTGAACTAGGGAACAAATGCTCAAGATTTCTTCCCGAAGGAATGTGCTGAGAGTTTCAAATTCCAGACCTTCCAGATTCACCCAAAATCTTATACATGGTAGAAAATTGCAAGATTAAGAGTCTCTCACTAGTATGAGGCCAAAATTACATTAATCTAGGATTCAAAATTTGTTGATTGAAATGATTTCTATCACCCACTCTTGAAGACAACTAAAGCACTTTGATAATTTATTTGACTAAAAGGTCAAGTTTAGTGGGTGAGAGATCCCTATGCCCTAGTTTCCCTTTTTATAGAAAAAATTAAGGAAGAAACTGTAAATGATGTCGCTAAATGGAAACTTAGTATTATTTTCCCTACAATAGCTACACCTTGAGAACTTTGAAGTTGATGAGTGGTGATCATGTTACCTTGCATGTTGGCCTGTCTTTGGGTGAATACACATGGGACTATTGATTGGGGAATTGATAAAAGTTGTTTAGTGTAATTTAGGTGTTGATATATTCTAACTGAGTTGAAGGATGAATATTAGAGGCTGCAATGTATGGAGGTTTGTCCATCTTTACAACAAATTATTCTATTTTACTCATGTTAGTGATGATCACTTGAGCTATGACATCATCACCTACCTTTGATAAATAATATTGATGAGTTTCTAAAGCTATACTCATGTGGGAACTTTATCCTTTTGATGGATGGATCTGCTTATCCAATATTACATTTTTAGTTTACATAGATTCACTTGTTTGTTAAGATTAATTTTTCATCCTTTACAATAGTTGGGTTGGTGAACCTAGTCTAAATCCAAATCAATGAGAAGAGAGAGTGTTTGATGATTGGTTATGAAAAAATTAGGTGAGGAAGATTCATTAGGATCAACAGATGAATTCTTCTCACTAAATATAGTGTTCTTTAATGTGTCACTTTCATTTGAATTATTTGACTTGCTTAGAAGGTCAAGAATGTTTTGGTTGGATATGAAACAATTTATAAGTAGAAATTGAACATCTTATTATATTATATTATAGAAAACTAGTAAAAGTTGGTGGAACAACAAATATACAAAAATAACTTAATAACAAAAAATGAACCAAAACCTTTCCTTGATAAATATGTTGGTTTGTTTGAACCAAATATGTTTGTGTGGTTTCCAGAAGAATAACCTATGATAAAAGTATTTAGGATGTCTTCCTCTCGGTAGTTGTCTTAAATTGGTTTGTAAATTTGAATTCAGAACAACCTGCAAAAGAAACAACTACTTACTAAAAAAGGGCTACAAGAAAATCAAGCATATGATATCAATCTAAGCATGAATTATTTTCAATTGGGATAAAAGGATGCACAATAGTGACAAATTGAAATTCTGACAAGGATCCACAGTATTGATATATTAGATATTTCATTCGAGTCCAAATACATCAAATAAATTTAATACCTCTCTTATGTTCATAGTGTTATTTTGTGAGCCTTTCCTAACCACCTTTCACTATGCAAAATGTTCCTATTCAAGAGCCTTTTTCCCTTGAGAATTCATGTGCATTGTTCCTCTCATAGATGAGCCTTATCTAACACATTCTACATGCCATTGTTTTATTAAATTCATTCCTACTACCTATTGGAGCATGTGCCTATGAGGCATTCTCAAGATATCATTTCCAAAAAATTCACCTAAACCAATACTCATCTTACTCAGTTGGCTATATCCCCAGTGATTAATATTACTTAAAGATTGTAAATCATCTTCCCTTTGATGACTTTTCCCAATGTAATCACTTACAGATTTTGCACTTTGATTAGGATCCCCCTTGCTTGTTATTTGACTACCAGTTGTGCAATCATTTTGACTATATGGTGACCTATTTATATCATTTTTATATTTATGTGAACGGTCATAGTCATTGGGAAATGGGTTTAAGGCTATTGAACTATTGCCTTGCTGATAGAACAAAATGTTTCCAATACATCTGTTTTTGGCATAAGAGTCCAAAATAATATTGTTAAAATTGAACTCCGTGTATATACATATTATTAGAACTGGCATGAAGTGTTTTTCCCTTTCTCCAATCCATGTCCTTATGGATTTCTAGCTTGAAAGTGACACGGAGAAGATCAAAAGCATAAAAAATCCAGTAATGGTTAATTCATAATAGTATGAGCATACATGACATGCAAAAGAACATTGAGCATTCTAATTAAACAATTCCCAAAAGTAGAGTTCAAAGGGAAACAAAATTCATGGAAGATTTCATGAGATTTACTATCCCATGTAGACCTCTCCCAAAGGGTGATTCTCCCCATACTTTCCTTTCAATTTGTACATTAGAAAAATGATTTTTGTAATTAGTAGAAAGAAATTTACAATCAAGGAACAAAATATTATTTGCAAATTACAAAATCCCAAATGCATAGATTGACCAAGTCAAAGAAGTAAGTCCAATAGTTAGAACACTAGGACCATTTTAGATGTCTTACTTGTTGCTCTAACTGTTAGTCTTTTTGTTGTTAGAATATGAAAAATTTGTAGTTATAAATGTGATAGGTTGCACCCTAATTTAGTTCCCAACTCCACAAAAGTAGGCTAGCACATCTAGGTAGCCCTGTCCATGTCACACATGAAGATATTACCCTTCATAAAATAGGTTGTGCCATACTCAAAAGAGTTAGGATACATTTTTCACCATGGAAATTTTCAAATGTCTATTTTCTAGACACTTGCAAAATCAAGAAATTAGGAGTATATTTGAAAAAATGTTTTTGAAATTGCATATAAGTGTAGTTCATTTTTCTAGTACCTTCCATGGCTATGAAAATTTTCTTCTTTTGAATTGTGAAGAACACCATCCAAGGAGTCAATGTGAGAGCCATCTAGAAAATCAAGTGAAGGAGAAAATGAATATGTCTCCAAGAAGAGCCTTTAAATTAGAAATTTCTTCTAAATGCTTCAAGTTAGAAATATCCCTAATTGCATACATTTTTGACTTATAGATATCAATTTTATGCTATATGGTTGACATGCTTCAAGTTTGAGAAAAAGAGTTTTAAGAGTAGAACCTGATCTATTCTCAGTGCTACTTGACATGTTGCATCTTTCTCCTCTCTTAGCGGCTGGTTTTATAACCTTTTTTTCTTCTTCTTCAAGGCTCACATTTATGAAAGTTCAGCCTTGTTCCTCTACAGATTTTTGTAAGATCTCAACCAACTCTTGTGGAGATAATGGGCCTTCAATCTAGTTCAAAGAAGAAATAATGCCTTAGAGAAGGAAACACAGATGACTTGATGACTAATAATGGTAGTGATATCACTTATAGTGCTATAAATTCTAGCCACAAAGAAGATGGAAAAATATAAATTTGCCACATGATGCAATATGAGCTATTTGGTGAATTGAAGATAGCTCATATATAGATAAATTTAAGTATCTAAGATATATCCTCACAATTAGGGGTGTTGTGTAGCAGAATTATTGAGGTTATACATTTGGAAAATTTGAGCTTGGTGCTCCTCATATAAAGATAATATGATATTTGCGTTGATGGTGTAAAGGAGCATAGAGGGAAAATTATGTGATACATACATATTGCTCTCATATACAAATGGGCATGATGCATATTGCATGATATATCATCTTTTAGTAAGAACCTAACTACAAACATAATAGTTGGAGTGTTTCTAATCTTACTTCTAAGCCTCTAGATGAAAAATTATCCTCTTGAGACCCTAGTAGCATATTTGATTGGAGAAAATATTTATGCCCTCCATGGGGAATGCCTAGATGAACCATTCAAAAGGAAAAATGTTTGATCATAATAAATTATCAAGGTTCTGTAAAGTTATTACTTAAATGAGAAAATGTGCCTAAATCTATTAGAAAAAATGGTTAAATTTCAAAGAAAACATCGTGGTTTCACTGGTAATCCTATTAAAAGATCCATACCTAGAGAGGGTTGTGTTAATTTTTAAATGTAAAATTAACATCCATCCCTTCGTAAGATCCACTGGGATTTGCTTAGATTTTTCTCATAGCTTTCATCGCCACCACTAGACCTCCTGTTACTTGTTCCTCACATTTTAGCAAGTACAATAGGCCCTCCATGGAGATATAGTGTTCCAGACTGAGGACCCTCCGCCTCACTCGCTCCATCCTACTCTCTCCACATCTAACCAATAATAAATTCATCCTCTAGTTGACGATTAACCAAAAACCCAAATGTTGTATTGAGCCACTACAATCTCTCATAACACAAGGGTTCATATGGAGTATTGGGTCCTACAAAATTCACTCTTCAAATAAGTTTAGGGGTTTCACAAGGAAGGATTTGGGCAGCGCGAGACTACGAGGCCCCCGCTTTGCAATCAAAAATGACAAAAAACATGTCCCTGAAGAGGATAACCCGGAAGGTAAAGGTGAGTATAACTCTCCTGTATCAGAAAATGTCGGTGAACAAGTTCACCTCAGATGTAGTCATTAATGAGCCTTTCAAGCAAAACTTGTGGCAACATATCAAGTTCAGAAGATTGGAAATGGTGAGCTCCGAAGTGTGAAATAATCCTCAATAGAATTAGGTCCTAAATTGGCTCATCCAATTCAAGCACTTGAATCAAGTTGTCTACTTGTTGCAAATAAAAAACTAGATGGAACATGGAATTTTGAGAGAACAAGAGTTTTGCTTCTTAAAGAAGGATCTAATGATCCCAAAGAGGGTGCATCCAAGGTCATCCTTAATCATTCTTTACGGAGGTGTATCAGAGACTCAAAGTCTACTAATCTAGTTTTCGCTACAATATTTGTAGATTGTCCACTGCATTTTGGTGGGCCACTTGAAGCAACTATGTTCCTATTAGTTATAGGTGAATATTTTGTTACAAATTTTGATGAATTTATTACCATTTTGTGTTATGGTGCTAGGAATAGTTTACACTCTACAGTAGAACTTGTGAGGAATGAAGTGCTTCAACACAAAAAAATCATGTTCTTTCTTGGCTATGCAAGTTGGGAATTCAATCAGTTGAAGGAGGATTTATCCTTGGATTATTGGTATGTTGCAGACTATAGCTCCAATGTGATCACTGTTGCCTCTACTTCAAGTCATGGCTTTTGGGAGGAAATTTTGCAGCTTCTGGGAGGCCGATATATTGAACTTAGCAAAAAGCCAAAGGAAGCCAATCCATAATTTATATTAGTTTCAATGCAAATAGAATTTTTTTATGTGCATTAGTTTTTGCCATTATGCAATAATCGATCCATTTCACTTTCCTTTTGAAAAATGATTGGTAGAATGTAAAATTACTTGAGCAGAATGTCTATTGAATACTCAAGAATGAATCAAGGTTATAATAAAATATCAATTTGAGATAAATTTCATTTGTAACTATCCAATATACATTTTTAGGTTAATATTGTGGGTTACATGAGATGAATTATGACATGGTTCAACATTCTTGAAAAAAACTTTGAATATTACACTTTGGGCATAATATCTGGTAGCATACTTCTATCTCTATCAATCCTTAGAGTGAAAATATTTTTATTGAGGAACAAAAGAGATGAAAATTCTTTGCAATGCTCTATTAGACGACTGAATTTATTTGATTATGAAAGCCCCCCCCACCCCCTGCCCCGCCCCCCTCTCTTAATAGGTGACATAATTATTAATGGACTATTCAATTTA
Organism: Pinus taeda; assembly: GCA_000404065.3. NCBI lineage: Eukaryota > Viridiplantae > Streptophyta > Pinopsida > Pinales > Pinaceae > Pinus > Pinus taeda. The sequence continues at coordinate 135,017 of APFE031582389.1, forward strand.
TGTGGAAGGGTATATCCCATTGACTGTGGCATGATTACTACGTCCCTTTCTAGTCGATTGAAAAACCATTCACTATAGAAAACAACTAGACCATTACCTTACTAATACTCACAAAAAGACATCGATCATATATTTATTAAACATAATAACAACTTTTAACAAAAACTTCAATATTTCCATCCAAAATATCTTAAATAAAGATAGAGTGAATATTGTCCACTCACTCCATCCTCTCCCCATCAGGCAAAGTGACATCTCTTGGCACCTTCATTTCCTTTTGCAATTTTTGATGAAAGAGAAGAGCTAGCAGAGAACTCCACACACCATCAGTACTGGTAAAAGATCATAAAAATTCTAACGTTTTTCTCAATAAGTAGAATTTTGAGTTCCATGTGTGTGGGTTGATTTGACCGACCATGTGAAAAGAAGAAACCTTGCCATAGCAAGCCAATAAGGAGGAATGTCGTTATCAAACGGAAAAGGCATGCATACACACCCACCTAAAAGAGTGGGACTTTCTTTTTCAAAAGAGTCAATAACACTCTTTCATTTTTTGTAGACTCTATCCCATGCAAGAGGAATAATACTAACTCATTCTTCATGGATGGACTGTAACCAATTTTTCAGTTTATTTTCTAACAATAAAATTTCAGAGTTTAGTTTTCATCTACAATACACTGTGATGCTTATAGCTTCATTCCATTTTCTTAACAAGCTCATTTTGTAAATTTCTTCCTAGACTATCTATTAATTCTAGCGAGTTTATCATGTAATTCTTTGTGGATGTTTATATCCAAGAAATTGGGAATCGAAGGGGTAGACTTGATTTATACATCATTAATGAAAACAAGTTAATATATCAACCTTAGTATGATTTTATAGAGAAAATATATTTTACCGGTCACATCTACACAAAATACCCATGAAGTCTTCATGCATAATAACAATAATGTTGGGGAGAAAATAAGTCTTCCTTGCAAGGCACTTCTTGCATAGTTGTTAAGGGTTCAAAGCTTCATTAGTGCCTCATTTACCTAATTCTCAATCTGAAATTATAATGATATCCTACCTCATATTAAACTACTACCAAACCCTCCTAGTTGTCTATTCATCTCATCCCACAGAAAAACTTAGGAGAAAAAATATCAAGCCCTTAAACATGTACATAATAGGTATAAAATTCATTGTAAACAAGGAGTGCCTTTTCATATGAAGCCAAGCCAAAGCACTTAATAACAAATATTTTTGTTGTACATAGTAATTGTTACAATAAAATAGTTTTGAAACTATGGAAAAAGACCATAATGGATTGAAAAGACAAACCAGAAGTAAAAGGAAACTTTCATATATTATTATTTTTCTACCAGATAAATAAAAAAATATTTTGATTAACATACTTATCAAGTATTCTTACTGTGTTTCTATGTGGGTAATGTAGGGATAAAATTTGCAACGGGAAGTAAATCTCTCTGCGCAGATAATAATATGTGAATATAATGATTTAGGTAAGGAACCTCAGATATGAAATACTTACCAAGCTCATGAAGGCTTATTTTGATGACAGAATAATGAAGAGCACATACACCATGAACATAGAGTCGTAACATGTAAGCATATTTAACCGCTTTCTTTTTTGATCGACACCAACAACTCCTTGTGCTTTTCAATCTGCCCATCATCTTCACATACTCCAATAGACTTGAATTTCCCCATTATAAGAGTAACCTTATCATGTAAGTTACAAAATCACAAGTGCTAATTGATTCTTTCACTCTAAGCTAACAAGGAGGAATGTCGTTATCCAAAGGTAAATGTGTGCTTACATTACCCCAAGGTTGTTGATGCAATCAAGGGACTTGATGTTCGAGCACTCATCGTAGAAAAGTAGGCTCTTAAGAGAAATATGCCAGTTTGACCCTAGTCTCCTATATGGATGTAAGTGCCATCTGTTTTTAGAAGGCCTTTTAATTTATCAGTCCATGGTTTCCATTTATAGAGATTTTCTTAGCCCTTTCATATTTGAAACATAATGGATTCTAGGGCAGGAACCATTTATTAGCATTTTAATATTTCAAACCCTAGGGTTATAAGGGATTAGTTATAATGAAATTCCAAAAACCAGGGATTTTTCTCCGAATGAGTTATATCATAATTCTTTACCAATTTAGTTGTTTGTTTAGGCATTGTTGCAGCATATCAGTTGCCCCTTATGAAACCCTAACATGTCATTTTTTTAGTGGAGAGGTTATTTACCAATTTTTTTTCTGTCCAAGGCCTATTGCAGCCTACCAACTATTGGTTATGAACCCTATCACAAATCTTATGTACCGCTGGTATTGTAGACATGTTCTATAAGTTTATACTCACTTGACAAATTTCCTTTAATTATCACACAAAAATTTGGATGGCCTATGACTCTCAAGCTCAACTCATTAGAGATCAATGGACATATGTCTCTTCCATGAACAGATGACTCTATGTTGAGAATATGCTTCACCAGATGTATTTAATGTACATACCTCTCACTACACACAATTGGGTACAGACGAGCTTCAACTTGGGGATGATGTGAAGAAAAACAATGGAAACAGATAGCGAGTGATAAGGATGGCCCAGGGACATGCAAGCCTTCTTTCCTTCATCATTGTGATCTTGGTCTCCACACTTCTACTAATTTTGGATTAGTTTCACTATGTTGTTGGAATTATTTAATTCGAAATGCAAAGTGCTGAGAAATTTGCGAGGGAAACATCCACTAAGTCATTAATGGAAGAGAGGGAAAGGAAATTTAAATGAAAAGAACAACCCTATATTATAAAACTTAAATTGAGAATTTATCGGAGAATTTCAATTAAAATGATCTTTTTAATATTATTTATTAAGTTTTTTAATTTATTTGAGGAAGTTTATCTCCTCCACTTTTTAAGTGTGGTTAGAGGATCTCTAACCTTTATGGTAGAGATGGTCCATGTTTAGTTAAAAAGTTGTAATGTCTGTGTAAACATTTTGACTTTTGTCAAATAAACAAAATGAAATATAAATATAAATAAAATCCCAACATAATAGAGATATTGTAATGCTTTGTTAAACATTTTGATCAAATAAAAGTAAAATTGAATTAAATTAAACTAAATTTAAAATTAATTAAAATTAATTATTAAACTACCCTAAATATATATTTACATTAGATCTTCCCAACCCGAGAGGTATCAAAATATCTTGAGATGCAAATCTCTTTTAGAGTGAAAAGAAATTTGATCCCTCTAAGTGTTTGGTAGATATGTAATTGAGATAGATCTAGGTTGGTATAAAACTAAGTTATGATTATTTAAAAAAAAATAAAATATTAAGAAGAAGAAGAGAGTAAGAGAGAGTTGTCACAATGTTAAAAAAATATTTTATTTCAAAACATTCCTATATAATTATAAAAATGTAGTTATTGCATAGCATTGATAGACAAGTTTTCATGATGATCTATGCTTAACCAACGTGTTTTAATTGAACCCAAGTGAAGAACCTTAAATTATAAAAGATGTTTAAATGTCCATTTAGTGGTAAGTAATGCTACATCATCACCACCCAACCATAGGAAACATTCTACCACTTCCTCTAAGCCAAGCACACTTGAACAACTAACCACCAATATAGAATTTTGTTGTCTCCATCAAGGCCAGCCCATTGTAGTCATCAACGATCATGTACCTAATGTAAACAAGATTCCACTTACAATTCAATCATCAATGATGTTGCCTTTCCATGGCTGACACATTATTCAACACATTGCTAATTTACATCATCCTCCCCTAAGCTTGGGTCACAATGATTTGTCAATGATCAACCCTTGTTAGGGGGATCTCCTAGTCCACACCAAACTAGTACACAATCCTATTTGTCTAATGAAACAACCTAAGTCACTCATAAAGTATGCCAAACATATAAACTCATTCTCCACTCTTAGTCATGTTTACTCGACATGACATCCATTGTGTCATTGCTAATGGCACCTCAAGTAATATCCTTTCATTCTCCCCACACTTTAATTTTTGGCATCTTCATCAAAATGGCTTCATTGGCTTCTCTAATGGATGGGGCATTAATGGTGAAGAGAAACTTTGTAATTTTTTCATTTAAATGTGGTGTTGATACCATTGGTCATGAGGGTAAACTTTTCAATCCACTTAAGCATCTAATACCACTCAAGAACCCTATTTTTTTTATGGCATTGATGTGATATTAGTAGTTTTTCATGACCATCAACCTCTTATATCACTCGAACTATGCCTAACCAATATGTCCTAACCAAACCCAAGTTAGGATCCTTAAACTATAAGAAATGTTGTAGCGCTTGTTTCATTATAGGCAATGTTGTGCCATCAGCACCCACACATAAACAACCTTTTGTTGCCTCCATCAAGCCAACGCACTTGAATAACTTACCACCTAGTGTAAGACAATGTTGTCTCCATCTAGACCAGATACTTATAACTCTCTAAAGGCCATGTACCGAGTCACAAGCTTCCACGTACCTTCAATACACTCATCAATGATGTTACCTTTCCATGGCTAATACACTATCAAACACACTGCCAAATTGTGTTATCCTTTGGTGAATTAGGGTTGCAACACTTCATTGATCATCCATCCTTGTTAGGCTAGACATCCTTCATCCTCTTAGTCCATGCCAAACTAGTACATCATCCTAAATATCTTAGGGGTCATAGTGAGTCGATCATGAGGGATATGAAACATGTAACCAAGAATCTTCAATGTGACCTTACTAGTTAAACATGACTACCAACCACTTGTATTGCATGTGTTGTACTTAACTGCCATGTCCTAACCAAAACTAGGCTAGGTACCTCAAACTGTGTGAAAAGTTATAGTTCTCATCTCACTCTAGGTACCTCCAACATGAACTAACCCCCAAACAACCACATAGATACTCTTAGGGATATTTATATTGGGAGCCATGGCATGTTATTCTACATAAATAGCCACAAGAATTGTTAGTATGTATGGTTTTCTAATAGTAATGTGAATGCACTATTAGAATTTGTGCATATTTTTGTAATGAATGTATCTATAGAATTATTTATAGAATAATATGGCTTTATATAATTTAGATTTATATTCATTGACCAGTTTTAAATCAACATACTTTTAATTTAAAATTAATAAGATCATTATCTCTATGAATTTAGTGCAATAATCAACCATGGTATGTAACAAAACCTCAAAAACCCCACAAAAAATAGTGTGTCGACTCTCTAAGATGTTAGGAACACATTATTATTGATCCTTAAAAACCTTTTATAGTAGTTTCAAAGTTTCTTTTTGTTCCTCCTCCCAAAGGGCATATAAAACTAATATATATTGTCAACTTATAGTATATATTGTATGAAATTGTTATAATTTTAACAATATAGATGGATTCATAGACCCCTTTAAGGGGGTTGTTGAATCCATATACCTAGATTTTTAATATTGTTGACGGATTTAGAGACCCCTATAAAGGGGTCTCTAAATTTTAACATTGTAGATGGATTCGAAGAACCCTTTGTCTCTAAATTTTAACACTACAGATGGATTCAAAGGTTCTTTGAACCAATCTACAGTGTTAAAATTTAGTGAAATGTAACACTTAAATATGAAAATTGTAATTTTCGATTTCTAGAGTGACACAATTATAAATGACTAATTCATATACCTGTTGTACATGTTAGTCGGTCATATTTTTATTCTCAAACTATAGTAGTCGTTTATGTTAATCATTTTTAGTTTGGTCACTTATTATCTAGTCATGTATTTTAGTCCTAGACTAAATTAGTCATTTAAGTTAGTTGCTTTTAGTTGGGTCACTTGTTATCTAGTCATATATTTTATCCCTAGACTAAATTAGTCATTTAAGTTAGTCATTTTTAGTTGGGTCACTTAAAATTTCTCAAATTTAGTAGTAATTCACTTGAAATAATGGTGGTAAATAACTTTTTTAGTTGCATAATCACTAATCTCTCATTTTGTACTAGTGGTAGAGGGTGGTATTGGCGAATTGCATTCATCACAAAGTGGTTCAAATTGCATAGAGTAAATTATTGTAGTTATCGATGTTCCTTCTATCTATTGATAAAGGAGGATAATTAGTATAGGTGAAAATGGAAAAAAAAAAATGAAAAAAAAAATTCCATATGGAGAAGTAGAAGTATTGTTTCATGTGTACCTACATAGATTTTTGTATGGCTCAATTTTCTCAATTCTTTTGTTGCTTCTGCATTCAAATTTTTTATGAATGTTGATTGTGTTGTTAAAAGGGTTCTTTATTTGTCATCTTTCATGTTTGATATGTTTTTGAATAGAATAATTGGAAAATGACTTTTTTTCAATTCTTGTTCAACTTCAATGTAGAGTGGTGCAAATGTTTTGAATAGCTTCAACTATAATACAAGACAAAAAAGTTATTTTTTGTTATTTCAAACAATGATAAAATTCAAGATGAGAATAGTAATATAATACCAATGCAAAGCAATTGATGTTACCATTTCTCTATTGTCATCAAAATTTCCATCTTTAATTTGTAGTGTATATTGCAAACCAATTTTCCATGCAACTGTGACAACTGCAATAATTGTTCCAATGGGATATGTTTATGTATTTGTTGCAAGTTGATTTACTATTTTATCTAGAATGAATTTGCAATCATTGTAAATTGGTGGTATGTTTTATACAATACTTGATTCAGTTAGTAGTAGAATCTAGTCACAATCACCTCCATCATAATTTGTTTTAGGCATAATTTTAAAATTTGTAATTGATATTGCTTTTCTTGGTGATAGTTTTGTTCATGTTGTTCAATGAGCTCAGTTGGTACAAACAATGTGATTGTCATGATTCATTCAACATTTGTCAAATATCCACATAGTATTTGTCTTGCTTTTTGTACTTTATCAAGGTATGTACTATAAATGGGAAAGACATCTCCATTGAACAAATTTTCAGTTTTGTGAATGTTTAGTTCTTCAATTGTAGCTAGAACTAAAGATGATGCTTTGGATCTGAGTATGGATGATGTTGATGTGAAAAAAGACATCGTTGGAACTAAAATACAATGTTTATGAATATAAATTACATGTCCCAATGAAGTATATAGTAGTTTGTTTCAAATGTACTTACTTGTTTGATTTTGTTGCAAGTGATGTGTCATGTACCTAGTTACGCTTCAAAAAAACACAAAAACAAACTCCTTTTAGTTATTAAGTACATCCTAGTTTGAATTAATTCTAGCATGATGGTGTATGTATGTGACTTTTTGCATTCACATGTTATGGCCCCCACGAGAGTAACCATATCTATGTTATTTATCATTGCACTTTTCGCCAGGAATGATTTAACATTTATTCATGTCAAATCGCTAAGGCCACAGTAATGTTTTATGGAAACCTTGTCCTATCATGGTATGAGGCAATAACTATAAACAAGGTCTTCGAAATTTTGGACTTACAGTGGTGATATGTGGGGTATACTTTTCTCTTATTATAGTTTTCTACATTTCTTTTGTTATTGCACATATTTTTGGTACATTTCTATTTCATAACCTTCTTGATTATGGTGTTAACCCACTAGATTATGTATGATTGGAGGGATAATATGTGAATCACATGGCTCAATTTTAATGCTAACCACATGGTATTAATCCCTAGTCTCTTCACTCCTTGTGAAAACCTTCCTACTGCACCAACCTTCTCTTATCAATTTGGTCCACATGGCTTCACGCAGATGAAATGGTATCGATTCACATGAACTTCATCCCAACTGAGATGAGGGACTTTAATGACTCATATTCAGGGTCTGACATCTACGGTGTACATCGAATGGCGTAAAAAAAAAACCTTCCATGATGTTGGATATGCCCTCACTTTTCTTAGTTCTTTGCCACCAGAGTGGAGAGCTCTACTTTTGTGCCTAGGTCAACCAATTCGGTCACTACCCACAGACTATTGCAGCATTCACATGGTTCTCCTCTTATTTCTATTCCTACTAAGTGTAGCTAAAATCCTACCCAATCATGGTGATTTTCTTCCACTTCTAGTTGGAAAGGTTTTGGTAGCCCCGACCACTTATTGGCACTAGACCAACCTTTCGAGAGCGTAGCCATTGGAGCAGATAATGAAAACCTCCAATCCTTCTCTCTCATCCATGTAAAATCTGCTTGAAATTTATGAGTTGTGTTTGTCTGTTATTTTCTTTCTGTAGGAATGAATGTCTTTTTTTTTGTGCATAGTCCTGGAGGTCGCCTCAAGGGAAGAAAAACAGAAGGATGTCAGTCTCTTATTCAAAATTTCCATGGTTACTCGGAAAACTACAGTGATTTATCCCCTCACTCTCCACATTTTTTTTCCTAATGTTAATTTATGCCCTTAACCACAAATTTCTTCCTCACAGTGATGTTTTCTTTATTTACTCTATTGCACAAGTTCAACAATCTAATGTCAATATCTGTCGAGCACCCATCATGCAGTTGAACCTATATTTTCTAATTAATGTTTAAGATATCTGAGGTCTTATTGATGTTTGTTTTTTATTTTATTTGTTCTATTCTCTCATAATTTCACTCACTAACCCCTTTATCCATGTTCTTGGATAGGAGCACGTATTTCGCCATACCCTAATCCACTTTATGGGAATCTTATACATTTACCCCATACTAATATGGCATTGAGCTCTCCCCAGGTTGCTCCATTTGTATGACCCCTCTCCTCACCAAGATGCCTTACTACCTATGTAAAAGGGTTTGAGTTACTGTTATTTTTGCGAATTTTGGTTTACTTAGTTTCTTTTTCTTTTAGCAGATTTGTTGGCTTATTGGGGCCTAACCCAGGATCAAAGTTGAGTTATCCAAACAAATCCCGGTACTACTGGCCCTTTCGACAATACTCCGCGAAGCATGGACTGAGGTCTCACCCGAAGTAGTATGGGAGGATGCTAGAACTAGGTTTCTTCACCCTGGAGATGTCTGATGAGTTCAACTAGTCTATGGTGTAACTCTGCACACAGGTTGCTTCACGCACTTTCCTGTACCTAGTAGCATGATATACTATATTCGTGCAGCCCTACCCAGGGGCTGAACATCGTGCTCTGCATTATTACCTAAGACCTTACTGGTATTCCATTGTTAGTTGATTATCTTAGCCTACTTGCATGCTTTAAGTTATACTTAACAACATAAACCATACATATAGGTGCGCACAGTAAATAAATAGTATATTTGCAAACTATATCAAACATGAATTAACCCAAGAATAGAGACACAGAATTATGATAAAAATTTTCTTTATTAATTCCTTCCTCGGTTACAGACTTGACTTTGCCTTAAACAATCAGCTACAAGAGTCTACGCACTCAGATGTGGACTACTAGACCTTTGCGCACTTAGCTCCAGAGCCTTCTCCTACTCTACGACCCAAAGGCACACTTTACACTTCGACTCAGTCACTTAGACTTCTCATCTTTCTCTTCTATTCTCTCTTCTATCTCTACTTAGAGCCTTGCTCTATTTATACAATCCCATGGTCTGCAAACCATGGGTGGGTCTATCCAGCCGACATTACATTACAAAACTAGGGCGGACAACCCTGTGACTCTATTATACTTTCGTGCCCTCCGTTGGCAATTCGCGCATCTTTATAACAAGAATAAATCAAAACTTGGGCTTTGAGCCCCAAACCATGCCTTGGTGGGATTCCATGCCCAACATGCCCCCAACACAAACATCATGTCTCGCCCTCGAGTCACTCTGTCGGTGCAACGATCTTTGTGTGAAGTCCCTCCAACTATTCTCGAACTGCATGGAGGTTAGCAACACACTGAGTTGTTTCTTGCTAGATTTGCTGCATACGTTGTTCTGAGACCTATATGCTAGGAGTGCTTCTCTGCATCAATGTGTGCATCAACTGTATGTGTGCAAGCTTGTCTTCGATGTCTATTGTGATGGTGAAGGCCTTGTCAATCCAAGGCTAGATGCACGCTTTGAGGACTACTTCGTTATGTCGTGTTGCATCCACCTACTCCGTTAGTGCTTTAGCCTACTGCATCCATGAAAGCCTCTAGGTGAAGACCACCGTCTTTGCAGTTCCTCAAATGTTGTCATACTGTTGTTGGAGTTCTCGTGCCTCTATATTTAAGCGTTGGATGTTGGGTCCCTCCTGCAGAGTTGTGAGGACCTCAAGTGATTCTTCCAACATGCTGGTGCAGTCTCACACTGCACCTCCGATTTCCTCCAATCCCATTGTGATAGCACTAGCACTCTATTCCTTGAATTCCAGGGGAGTGGATGGTTGTGCCTTTTACCACAGTTCGGCGATCTAAAGATTCAACTCTAGCTGAATCTTTGTGATATCCTCTCTAGCCTCATGGACCCTTCCTACTAACTTATGGATCCACGTCTCTATTGTTATATCTGCAGGGATGGCCAGCTCCGGGACGCTTTGGCAAGAGTCATCTATCACCTGCACCAACTTTTGATTTTGGGACACCAATTCATCTCACTGCAAGCTTAGTTGTTCCATATTTATCTTATGCTCACTGAGGACTTGGAGCACGCGGCTCTCCCTAGATCACAGCTCCGTAGTTATCCCATCTTGTAACACATATAATTCCTTGCATGGAAGGGTAGCTAGATTAACACTGAGACCTTTCACCGTACTAACCAAAGGTCTCTCAGCCTCATTGGATGTCACTAGTACCCCTTTTGGCAGCACTATTGTGTTCGTCATCCATGTGCACAACATCTACTTTGTTGCCATGGATCTAACTATGAGGTTGGTCAAAAGGGTACCAACCTTAGGGGGGCATGCATATAATTCCTACAACTGCGCTTTGAGGGGCCCCAACACAATTTGGTTCTCCTGCATGAAATATTGGAGAGCCTCATTGGTGACATCACGCACCATCTCACCGATGTCATGTAGATAACCCTCAGTTAGGGTGATTGGGTCAATGGACAATTTCAAGGCCTTGACCTTCTTCCATGACCCTGTCACATCTACTCGGTGTTGGCACTTCAATTGTGTTGATGCGGTTCGTGGGTCCGAGCCTCCTTCTTCTATTTCTTCTTCCTATCCCTACGAAGGAGTTGTTTGGCCCTCGCTTGCCTTCACGGCTGTTGCATGTGCTGCTGCTACAACCTTTTCCTGCTCAGTTGCTTTCTATGTCATGTCCCATGCTACCCGCACTTTTGTTGTTGTTGTTTCCTTCATTTTTCAGCCAACTGTGCGATGCGCAACTTGGCCTCATCTTTCTTCTTTTGCGCTACCAACTTTCTAATTTCTGCAATGTCTGGGGTGCACCATTACGGCGGCCATGCCTCTAAGACATTGAAAATGGTGTTGTCAGTAGCTACAAAGGGTAACTTTGTCTATTGCTTCATTGGGTCCTTGTGCACCCTGATATATATGTTATGCATGTCTGCCTTAAATTCTTCAAAACTATGCAGACTATTGTAAACCGTGGATGATGACCATGACTTACGGTTGATCCATATTTGGATGTTCATCTCCATGATCACCTAGAATATCTTGTTGTTGCATATCCTTTTAGCATCCTTCGTGGCCCAGAGTGAAGCGTACTTCATAGCCTTCAGTAAATCTTTGTCAATTATGGGGAATTGACTATCCTCTAATAGTTCACTAGCTACGAGCATTATGGACATCAACAACCATGCATAGTGGAAGATCTTACCCAATTCCTAGGCTTCGCAATAATTCTCTAAAAATTCTGTGCAGAGGAATTTGGACGAGTTAAACTGGATCCCCTCCGTGCACTGCTCTGCCAGTGCGACCATTGACCTAGGTACCTCGTTTGCATGACACTTGTCCATAACGTTTCCTGCAAGGATTTGGGTTTCCATCCATACTGCTTTGTTCTTGATGTTGGAGATGGCATAGCCACTCTTCTTCTTTTCCAGCTTGTACTTGTTCTTCATGGCCTCCGCGATTTCCAAATCATTGCTCTTCCCTTCCAATATGGTCATGGAGTCCTCTCCTTTGTATGGAAGCTGGGAGATGTAATGAATGAAGTTTTCCATGATGGGGATGGGCTCCTCCAACCATAAACACCCGTCATGCACTAGGCAGAGCAGCTACCTGATGAAAAAATGGTTACGAGGTGTGGTGGAAATGTGACACCTAGAGTAGCTTCAGTAGCCTGATCTTTTCCACTCCGAGCACCCACTTCCACAGCTCTAATGTTGTCACCACACCCATGGTGTTCTACTTCATGAGGTTTCTAGTCTCAAGATAAGGGAAATTCTTGTCGTCAGTGAGGTCCCAATCTTCGAATTTCATGCTCGGCATGCGGCCCAGGTGTGTGCCTTCAAACATAATATCATCTAGTAGGAGTGGGGTCTGGAGCGAGCTCTTGGTCTCGTCCAGGTCCTTGGGAACTTTAGCCTCTCCTTTTCGTGGGGGGACATAGGTGGGTATTTTTTCTGCAGGGTGCGTAGGCTAACTATCCTCCTCCATGCCTTCATTTTCTTCTTCTATGATGGAAAGATCCTGCGCAGTGGGTTCTGCGGGGACACACATACGGGAGCCATTGCTTGCTTGTCTTTCTTGGGTCTTGGCATGTGCAGTGATTTCAGGATTTTTGCCTCAATCCTGGCACATTCTGGAACATCCCCCACAGTTAGGGCCTACGCGGTCTCCTCGGCAGTCACTTATGGTATCTCCATACCATACTTAGTTGTTGCCATTTTATTTGTGCTACAACCTATCACTCGCGAATTCAGGGGCTCAATCAACGCTCGACTCACAACACTCAGGGCTCTACTCAATCGCTCAATTCGAAAATGGCAAAGCATTGTTTTCTGGGAAGCCCTTTGTATTTTAAGATGCTTTTTGAATTCGAATTCAATCATTCCCCCCAATTTTGGTTCATTAATGCTTTCTTGGTAGTAGATTTTCCCAGATTTTGCCCATAAATCACATCTTAAATTCATGTCACCCACTCCATTTGGCGTCAAGTCGAGCATCCCATCATGAATAGTGGCTTCAACAGTCACATTTTGACCAACCCGCGTGGCAGCGCAACCCCCCATGTGCGGTCGAGGACCTTGTGACTTTATGGTTCTGTGCATAGCTCCAACCTCATGTAGCTTCTGGGCATAGTAGTTTATAGTCTCGTGCTTCCTTTCAACTACTTGGAGTGCTAAGACTGTGTTTCCTTTAGCTAGTCAGGTGGCTGCACTACCCGTACAGAGTTCCATCCTATCATTCATCATGTTTCCTGAAGAATCCCCACCTTTTATTGTTACAGTCGGCATCGCGCACTTCACCATTTTCAACATGCTACCCTGGTTACTATGCTTCGCAACATGTGGTCCAAGCCAATGCATCAGACTAATCAATTCATGATGATATTTCTCCAATTTGTCAGCATGTTTATACACACCTTGCTTTACCATCCTAGTTTTTTCGGCGAGAAATTCTTCCTTTATCTCCTCCTCCAGCTTCTTGACTTCCGCGTCCACTAGAGCACTTTTCTTTCTTAACCGTACGCTTTCTTCTTCAAGTTATTAGAGTCTAATGTTTCCCTATTGGATTTTGGCTTCCAAGGTTATGTGAACCATCATCCCTACCAGTGCTGAATTAGGCCTTTCAAGTACTAGAGGGCTTACAATGTTCATCTCATATTCTAGCCTTGGTGGTGCCTACGTAGTTAGGTTCTTGCACATGGTCCTATATGCCCATAGAACCATTGGTACGCGTAGGTCCCAATCAGCTTGTTTCACATTGTGGACCCTACTTAGTACTTCACACACTTGTCAAAGGCTTCCACATAGATAACCTTCTGTGCACTTGGTTTTATGATACTTCCCGGTCCCAAATGGAGGGGTTGTTTGTGGCATTGTCTTGCTCGCTCCTGCTTGCCGATCATGTTTCCTACCATGCAGACAATGTGCCTTTGTGCACATTGCACACCATATGCCTGTATACATCTAGAAAGGTGGGCACATGGGCTATTTCGTCTGTCATACTCGATTGTCATCCACATCTGAGGCTTTCCAAACTGCATGGGCATCATCCTTTTGCATTTGCACTAGTCCTGAAAACTTCTTTGATGTGCATTCCACCATCTTGCAGGCGTAGTGCATAGTACCCAGTTCAGATTGTTAAAACGTTGTTGTTCCAGTACTTCTCTTTCAAATTTGTTTAGGAAATCATCCACCTCACTTAACTCATATACATAGGCAAATCTCTTACCTCTGTTACCACGCAGCGCAGTGACCTTATCATCATGTTAGAGTTGAGCGTGGTTACCTCGTGTAACCAATTCTACCATCATTCTATTTCTTCATTAGAATCTAATGTACAGGAGCTTTCGTTCTCCCACAAGAGTCTGCCATCCGTTGTTGGATTCACCCAGTCTTGATCCCACGCGATTATCCTATAGATAGAGTCTAGATCGTCATTGCTATCATAGTCATGCACTAGTTCTATGTAGCATGATCATTTTGGAGGGTCTAAAGGTACCACTACGCGCAGTGACCTTTTCTTAAAAATCATCTTGCGCTTCTTTAGATTTATCACTTCTTTCATGTTAATGGCCCAATCTATTCCCAGTAACGTGGGATAGGGATTGATGTCATCAACAATCTTTATCACTTCGAAATCTGCTAACGCGCTCACAACTTCAATATCTACCATTATTCCCTGCAATCTTTCCATAGGTAGGATGTTTTGTTGGTTCGCCATTCACAATTGAATAGGAGACCATTGCAGTGCAGGCCTGGCCATGCGCTCCCATGTCTGCTTTGGTAGGACGTTCGCGTCTCATCCTAGATCCAAAATCACTTTATCCATTTCATATTCCCCGATTTGCACGGTCAATCTCATCTCTCTCCCTGTTCACGTTGTGTGCTTCTCGAGCTTCTGGACTATGTGCGGTTCTCCTAGCGTGGTTCCAACACATCTAGTGATGTGTTCTTGCAATCCCTTCACATCTTTGCTATCGCGTAGTAGCTTCAAAAATGTAGTGAGCATTGATGGGTCCATTTCCAGTTCCAGTCTGTCTTTACTTCCTAAAGTGGAGGCATCCATGAAGCTCTTCTTAGCTTCCGTGAATGTCTCTTTAGCACACTCTAAATCAAATTCTGGTTCCTTTATTGGACCCTTGTGACCTAGGAACTCTCTTCGGGTTGCTTGCCTTTGTCATCTCCTGTCATGACACCACCTCAGAGCACGATATTTACATTCGGGTCTTCCTTGTGTGGCTCAGACCTCATCATTTGCAGGCTTTGAGTCGTGGGAGGTTGGAATTCTCCTTTATTACACAACCTCGTTAGAAGCGTGGGATATTCCTTCGTCTCATGATCAAACTGGGTACAATATAAGCATGATGGTCTCATCGGATTTATACAATCATGGGCATAATGCCCTGATCCTCCAAAATTGTAACATATTAATTTTCCACGACCTCTTCCTAGTCCCATTCCACCTCGACCTCGTCCGCATGCCTAAAATCTAGTGTACGCTATCCTTGCATTTTGATCAAGGGCCCGTGTTTTGGTCTGAACTTTGTAGGTAGGAATCTGATCCATCATTAGTTCATAACTTCTACAGGTGCGCTCATTATGGCCTACTGACCTGCAGAAATTACAAAAAAACTGTGAGGAATTTTGCGTATACTTTTGTAATAGATGGCAGTTATCTGTAGCATTCTTCCCTCCTATCTAAAAAATCACACACCATAATGTAGGCGTCATGCTCGATCCTGCTTGTGCCTCTGGTCTCAATGGCATTTATCCTCCTCCTGCCAGGTAGTTCCCAAAGACTGGACAATGGTCCTTGTCATGTCCTTGGCTTTTGCACTTTACGCACCACACCTCCTTGTGCACTTCTAGGTGAGCCATCCTATCTTTTTTCAAACTTTGCATCTCAAGGCATAAGTTTTTCAAATGCACGTGGATCTGTTGAACTCCCAGGTTAGGATCTTGTATCGTGGTCTCGTGTAGTCTCATTGTGATCTCCAAGGCCTTGGCCTGAGTGGTTAGATTCTACTATGACAATCTGTTCCTTAGATGTGGCATTAGTGATGCTACAAACCATGTGCAGTGTTCCCCATTTGTCAAGTTCATATTGGCTTCAAGAATTGTACACTTCAGTCTCTGATCCAGCTCCCAGGGGGTCTCAGCTGGAAGCATCACGATTTCCTTAAATCCAACAATCGAATGTGTCTCTGATTTTGACCTGCTAAATTCCTTGTTTAGTGCAGCTTGGATATCCGTGATCCCTACATTCGGATTTTCATTGGAATGCTTAATGTACCAAGCCAGTGCGTGATCCTACAGAGCGCTAACCAGTGCTGCTTTCTTTATATTGTCATCCGTGGCTCCCTACACTTCCCATACAACCCTTACCACAAACCAAAACTAGTTTGGGTCTTCATTCCCTACTCCTTTGAACACCGGCAGCTTTATCATGCTTGCCATATTGAACTATGGTGGTGGCAGAGGTGGTGTGGGCAGAGACGGGGGTAAAGATGGTGAAATTAGTGGTGGTGTAGGTGGGGGTGGTATGCAAATAATTCCATGCTTTATCAAACTGATCACACTTCTTGGTGAAACCTTCACGAGCTCTTCCTTTCTTTCTCGCGGAGGTGAAATCAAGGGGCTAATGTCTAGTTCTGCGCTACCTTCATTTTTTTAGATCCTCCCACTTTGCATAGCCCTAAACATCAATTTATTCACATAACTCGCTTTTCATAGAGTAGCATTTTAATCCAAGTGTTTAAATATTTAACGTACTTACCTTGTAGTCCTTTAAGGAAGCGTCGTTCCACCTTGCTATAGCTGACAGAAGCATCTAACGCGAATTCAATGATAAACCCTCCTATAATTCGATCAAGCCAGTTATCCACAGCGTGCGCGATCTTATCTTCTAATGTTTCCAGTCTGCGCCCCAACTCTGGAGTCCACACAATAGATTTGTCAAGCCTACATGTTCCTTGATTGTCTGCTAGCTTTACAATCCACTCGTACAACTCAGAGGGGAAGAATGTAAAGAAAATTTCAAGGATTTCCATATATAAGTAGCAATCTAATCACTCTTCCTTTGATAATCGCATATTCTTGTTTTCTTGTCCCGTGAACTCATGAATTTTTTTGTCCAACCACTCTTTAATTATTTTCTTTGTCAGATTCTAGTAATACAACATCATACATCTCTATGCATATCCTGGTCTTATTGACAGAACCATTTGTTGTCTTATTGCAGCCTGACCCAGGTTCAGAGTTGAGTTAGCTAAACAAATCCCGATACTACTGGTCCTTTTGGCAACAGTCCATGGAGCGCAAACAAAGGTCTCACCTGAAGTAGTATGGGAGGGTGCTAGAACTAGGTTTCCACACCTTAGAGATGTCTGATGAGTTCAACTAGTCTATGGTGTGACCCTACGCGCAGGTTGCTTCATGCACTTTCCCGTACCTCTCAATCTGATATAATATTTTCACGCATCCCTACCAAGGGGCTAAACATTGCGCTCTACGATATTACCCAAGAACTTATTGGTATTCCAATTTTAGTTGATTATCTTAGCCTACTTGCATGATTTAAGCTATACTTAACAACATAAACCATTCATACAGGTGCGCACAGTAGGTAAACAATATATTTGCAAACTATATCAAACATGCATTAACCCAAGAACAGATACACAGAATTATAATAAAACTTCTCTTTATTAATTCCTTCCTTGGTTATAGACTCGACTTAGCCCTGCGCACTCAGCTGCAGGGGTCTGCGCACTCAGTTGTGGACTATTAGGCCTCTGTGCATTCAACTACAGATCCTTCTCCTACTCTACAACCCAAAGACACACTTTACACTTCGACTCAATCACTTATACTTCCCATATTTCTCTTCTATTCTCTCTTCTATCTCTACCTAGAGCCTCGCTCTATTTATACAATCCCATGGTCCACAAACCATGGGTAGGTCTATGCAGCTGACGTTACATTACAAAACTAGGGCAAACAACCCTGTGACTCTATTATACTTTCGTGCCCCGAACCCACAATTTCTGGAGCTTTACAACAAGATTCGGTCAAAACTTGGGCTTTGAGCCCCAAAACATGCCTTGGGGGGATTTCATGCCCAAAAAGTTTCCAATGCTAGGTGCATCCATGGACCTTGAAATGTGTCTATTGTGCAAACCCCATAAGGCTTTTGCACTTTTCGTAAGGACTAGAGGATTATTTTGAATCTCTATCATGTTTTATGGTGGAATGAGCCTCATGTAGTAAGGCTAAATTTTTGGAAACACTTGTAATTAAGAGGTAGTAATTTTTTTCTATTTTTCTGTAGTGCTACTATGGAACTCTTGCTATGAATGTACCATTTTTCCAAATTAATGTATGCAAAATGTTGACAACATTATAGTATTATGCTTTAATTTATATTCCTTAGGTGGAATTTATCTTTGTTTCCACTTATATTTATGACCAATTTCTTCTAGCTCACCTACATATTGTGAATAACTGTGTCAGAGTATTTTACTTACTGTTTCATTACTCGGGGAGATATCCCTGTAGAATTGTTTACCTCCCTCACTTCTTTGGGGTTTACTTTTGAGTAGTGGTAATGGCTAAAGTGCAAATTTAGAGTAAAGAAGTATTATCTAATTATCATAAAGATATTTGACTAGTTATTTAACTATTAGTTAGTTGGCTATTATAATTCATAATCGTTGTATACCAAATTTGGTTCAATGTTTACCATAGTAGCTAATGTTTCTGCAAAACCTTTTCATTTCTGGAGTCTTTAATAATTTTAAGTTGGGTCTTTAATATGTACATATCCATTTTTATGGGGTTTTCTAATAATCCACTACTAATGCATCTTGATAGTACTTCATCACTTTTGTACATTTATTATTTCTTTACCTATTATTTCCTTGTGTAATGTTTTCAATTAGGCCATAGGCTGGTTGTCTAGTGAATAGCCTACCTCTTTGTAGTTCCACTGATTTCTTGTAGCTCTGTAGAGAGTATATGCATGCCACTATGTAATTCAAAGATCTATATATTCTTAACAATTATGCATCGAATGCATCCAGAAATAGCCGAATCATTATGGCGTTCCTTTCCCTGCATTCCTTCCTAATCCCGTTTAATTAAAATGTGACCGTCAATACTTCACAGGTTCTTACACAAGTTTGGACCCTCAAGTTTATTCTAATAGTACTAAGCAACTCCCCAAGCTATGGAGCATGACTCCTAAGGTACTTTCCTGGGTCAACACCCCCATAAGTGTCACTTACTACATTGTAGGACCTACACCCCCCCCCCCCCCTCCCATAACTTAAAAATTTGCATAATAACCAGTTAGCGACAAAGGTAAATTTTTATCTTCCCACCCATAATCATTATAATATTCCTAAATCAGAAATATTTTTAATAATAAAATAATCAGAGTACTGTACAAGTAAATATATGCACTCCTAGGAATAATCGTCATGAAATTTTGAAAGTGAAAATCTACCATATGACATAATAATTAAATTTTTGTGTAAAGAAATTTATGCATTCCAACGCATGTTCACTATGATATTCTTAAAGTAAAAGTACATTAATAACATAATAATCAGGTTTTCTGTGTAATTAAATTTATGCATTCCAAAGAATTTTCACTATGATATTCTTAATTGAGAATCTGTTGATAACATAAGAAACAAGTCACTGTACAACTGAATTATTTCATTCCTATACGTCACCAAAACCATATTTTTAAATCTAATATATTCATGCTAACATAAGAACTAGTTACATAATCATTAAATTTCTAACCTGTAACCTGATTTGGAAATTGTGTCTGAGGCCACACAGATCCACCCAACCATGGCTCACCTTCTAATCCCCCCCAAGCCAAGATTTCTTTTTTGGAACTCAACAAACTCTACTGATTCCCAATAATGTCTTTTTAAGGTTATTATGTCCACAGATTTTTCCATGGTAGCATCATGCCTTCTAGAGCTCTGTTTCCCCTTTAGACTATGCTATCCTTCAATTTTTTTTCTTTTCCTAAAAATCTGGCTTTTATCCCCTGTAGCTCTTTTCTCAATATTTATCTCCCATCAAGTATATATATATATATATATATATTAGGAATTTTAATTCAAATCTGATTTTTTCAAATTCGGATAAGTATCTTTTACTCTAGTGTTTCGCCTCCCCAATCTCTAGCTATTTTCTAAAAACAATTATTTATTATTTACATCATTGTTCTTGATGATCAGTTAATCATAGCTCATTTTCAAACACACTAATAATAATTATATAAAAATAAATAAATAAATAAAATTTAGAAAAAAAAACTACTTTTATCATAATGGTAGTCTTACAACTTTCCCCTCTTAAAACTAACACTGTCCTCGGTGTTTATTAACCTTTTTCCTATCGTTGAAATAGTGTTGGGTATGCTTCCTTCATAATGTATTCTCTTTCCTAGATTGCCTCCTCAGGTCTAAAGTGCCTCCACTGCACCTTAACCTGAGCGACGACTCGATTCCAAAGCACAGTTTCCTTCCGCTCTAGGATGCAGAGTGGCCCAGGAAATAAATCTCCTCCAGGTTCCACCTGTACTAGATTCCATTTAATTACATGACAACTATCATGTACATATTTTTTCAATAAGGACACATGAAATACATTATGCACTTTAACATGAGTGGTTAAATCCAATTGATATGCTACTAGACCCACTCAGTCCAAAATTTCAAACAGACTATAGAACTGTGCTACTAATTTAGCACAACTACTTGTCTCGAGAGTACTCTCCCAAGGTTTAACCCTCAGATATACATGCTCTCCAACCTAGAACTCTTTGTTAGTCCTCTTTTTGTCTACATAGCTCTTTTGATGATCTTGGGTTGTTTTAATGTTTTGTTGAATTGTTCACAATGTATGCTCGATCTCCTGCAAAACACCTAGCCCCAGAATCAAATTATCTTCAGGTTGGCTCCAACGGAGTAGGGTATGGAATTTTATGCCATATAGAGCTTCAAAGGGGCTCATATTAATAGACATTTGATAGATTTTGTTGTAGGAAAACTTAGCTAGATGTAGAAAGTCTTCCCACTTTGTCGGTCTATCCATTACATACATCTAGAGCAGATCCTCGAAAATCTGATTAGTCCATTCATTTTTTCCATCCATCTAGGGGTGGTATGGAGTATTGAATTTCAACTTAGTTCCAAAACTACAAAATAAGATCTTCTAGAAGTTGGAAGTAAATTTCATATCTCTATTCGAAATTATGATTTTTGGTATGCCATGAAGTCTAAAAATGTCTTTCATCAAAATCTTAGCAATTTGTGTAATCCAAAGGTAGATTGTACTTGTATAAAGTGTTCTTGTTTTTTCAGTGTGTCTACCACTATCATAATGGAATCATGCTGATACTTGGTCCTTGGAAAACTAGTTATAAAATGCATGGATATCACCTCCCACTTCCATTCTTGAATGGGTAGAAGATGCAATAATCGCGATGGTTGTTGGTCCTCCACTTTCACTTGTTGACACTCCAAGCATTTTGCTAGATAATCTTCTATATCCTTCTCCATGCTTGAGAAAATATTTATTCCTCAAGGATACGATTCTTTTCTGGTATCTTGAGTAACCAACATATGGTCTCTTGTGATGTTCATCCAAAAAATTTTGTTTTAGTGCCACCACATTGAGAATATATAACCTATTTTGATAAGTAATTAATCCTTTTGGGTTCAAAGCATACCCCAAAATTCCTTCCTATTGTATTCTTAGCAGTGTTTCTTGATACTGAGGGTCTTGTTGCACTACTACTTGCACCTTTTCTTCAAAATATTTCTTTATTCTGCTCCTTGCACTTGCTACCAAGAAGTGAGCATGCCTACTTAGCATATCAATAATCTTGATTTGTTTTCCCTTAATATGCTTTCTTTCAAATTCAAATTCACTAAGGGACGCTAACCATCTTGCCTTCCTTGCATTTAAATAATGTTGGCTAAAGAAATACTTTAGGCTGATGCGATGAGTCAATAAAACAAATTTATTCCCTAGTAAATAATGCCTCCACATTTTCAAGGCGCGTATTACACTAGCTAGTTCTGGGTCATACACAACATAATTTTTCTCATTTTTTTTCAATTTTCTTGACTCAGTCTATGATAGCACTATCTTGTAGTAGCACACCCCCTAATCCTTATTAAAAATCATCTGTGCACACCGTAAACTCTTTATTTTGGTTTTATATCTTTAAAATACAATATTTTGTCACCATTTGCTTCACCTTATTGAAGCTCTCTTGGAATTTGTTTTTCCATTCAAACTTTACTACCTTCTTCTATATGGAGGTAATAGGGTAGGCCAGCTTTAAAAACCCCTCCATAAATATTTGGGAGTACCCAACAATCCCCATAAAGGAACAAACTGTTCATACATCTTTTTGTATTGGCCAATTCATAATGGCTTTAACTTTCTCAAGCTCCACTACCAATCCTTCCTTGGAGATGATATGGCCCAAATACTGAATTATGGGTCTATAAAATTCACACTTACTACTATTTTCATACAATTGATGCTCCCTTAGTGTCTGTAACACCAATCTGAGATGCTCTTAGTGCTCCTCTTCATTTTTAGAATATACAAGAATGTCATCAATGAAAACTAATGCAAATTGGTCAAGATACTTATGGAGTAAGTTATTCATGAGACATCTTAAAGTTGCAGGTGCATTGGTGATACTGGAAGTTAGCACCACAAATTCATAATGACCGTACCATGTTCTAAAAGTTGTTTTATGAATATCTTAATTTTTTATGTGTAACTAATGGTATCGAGTTTGCAAATCAATATTTGAAAAATAGTTGCCCCTCTCACTTAGTCAAATAGATCACCAATCTGCGGTAGGGGATATTTGTTTTTAATGGTTAATTTATTTAGTTGATGATAATCAATGCAGATTCTAAATTTTCCATCTTTCTTTTTAACGAATAGTAGAGGTGCCCCCCATGGTGAAACATTGGGCTTGATATAACACTTATACAAGAGTTCCTGTAACTACATCTTCAATTCTAGAAGTTCCTAGGTACTCATTCGATAAGCAGCTCTAGACATATGGACAACTGCGACTACTAAATCAATAGTAAATTCTATGTCCCATTGTGGGAGTCACCCTATAATTTCTTCTAGAAACACATATGGAATTCTTTAATGACTCGTAAAGTCTCTAAGCTTCATTTTTCAGTTAGTTGATCATTGGTTTCCACCCGTACTAGGTACAGTTGGAAACCTTTTCTAGCACTTATTTTCAACTACAAGGTTGAAATTTGCTGAACTGACACTAATTTTGGCTTTCCCTTAATTACTCTGGTGTTTCCATCAAGACTAACACATCTAACAACTTTTTCTAGATAGTTTATAGCAATGAATTTCCTTTCTAACCAATCCATGTCTATTAACATATCGTAGGATCCTAGAGGAAGGATATTTAAATATTCCATTGTAGGATACCCATTTAAATTTAACAAACATTGTTTCAATTGGTTGGTTACTTTTCTTTTGGTTCCCGTTGCTAACTGAACCAACCATGTGTTTCTGATATTTTTGTCTCCGACTTAAACTTTTCCACAATTTGGGGCTTGATATAACTTAAGCTACCCTCGGATCAATTAAAACAAACACATGTTGGTTTATGATATTACCTTCAATTTCAAACATAGGAGATTGGTGCTCTCCCTATTAGTTCTCCAAAATTGCGTTGATTCTATGAATATTGCAAGTAATGTCATTCATGGTGGTTTCCTCATGGACAACCTAAATGTTCTAGATAGACCTAGGATTGTGTGGAAAGTCCCCCATAAAATGTGGGTCTTCACAACCCCCACATTCCAACAGTTCCCTCTATTTCACACTATTGTTTTTCTTGTTGTTTACTTGAGTGGTTATTGAGCTTGTATATGATTTTTTAGGTGGGGGTGTGTTCCCTCTGTTCAATCTCTTCTTTTGGTGATCCTTACTAGAATTCTTGTGGTAGTGAGGTTTCTATATTTTCATTCCCCCTCCAACCTTGATGCTTTCTTTACATTTCCATGATTTTCTACTTTCACTTTGAATTGTGAATTGATGATAACACAATCTAGCCTTACTCACCATTTCATCCATAGCCTTCATATTATAAAACTCGATTCTCTCCTTGTATGAATTTGGTGAGCAATTTAAGAAGCATTGTATTTTTACCTTCTCCTCCTTAAGGTACAACACATACCCCAGCAGGTTCGTAAGCTCAGCCATGAATTTATCAATAGATAATTTCCCTAGCCTTAACTCGTGGAATTATTTAGCTCGACCATCGTATTAGTGCTCACTAAGGTAGCACAACTTGAATTGTTTCTAGGATTCTTCACAATAAAATGTCTTTTCATCTAATAGATGTAGACTTTTCACCTCCTCCCACCATAGAATATCTTTTCCGTGTAGTTAGTAGATAGCTAGATGTGCCTTTAAGTTACTTTCGTATTCATATACTTGGAACTACTTCATCATGTTCAGCAACCGTGATTTTGCACCTTCCTCTTTTTCCCCATAAAATGTAGGAGGTTTTATCTTCCTAAATTCCCCTTGTAACTCCATTTTCTTCTTTCCCCTATGTCATTTTGGGGAGCTATGGTCACACTCTTCTCCACTCTCAAACTTTTTAGATTCTATCCTGTCCTTTTTCTTTTTAAATCACTCTTTCTCTACACTTTTATGGCTGGACTTCTCAGTCCAATCCCTAGTCAACTTTGTCTACTCCTTCCTGGCCCTCAAGATCCGCTCATTACTATTGCGGAGCTGCACTACTTCCTATTGCAAGGTCTTTACCATATCCAAAAATTGGGAAGGTAATGTAGTGCTACCTTACCCCAGCTCCACATACAAATCTTCCCCACCAATAATAGTTGGAGGAGATTTATCCATTTTTACACAACACCCTACTTCCTAAAAAAAACCCAACTAATATCATTAATTCCCATCTAATACTAATATTGCACAAAAATAACTAGTGATGGGGCCTCTTTTCAAGCCCAGTGTAGATATCTGGGCTCCGATACCATTTTGCATGTACTAATTACACTTCAAATTTTTTTTTTTCTCCTTTTAGTTCTTAAGTACAACATGGTTTGAAATTATTACTTATGAGACTCCTTTATATTTACCCTTGGATATTATGCCTTCCATTAATTCTAGCATGTTGGCGTATGTATGTCACTTGTTACATTCATTGGTTATCGCCCCCGTGAGATTACCTATATGTATTTTATTTATCATTGCACTTTGCCTGAGGCATGATTTAACATTTATTCATGTCGAATTGATAAGGCCATGGTAATGTTTTATGGCACCCTTTTCCTAGCATGGTATGAGGTGATAAATATGCACAAGGTCTTCTAAATGTTTGATTGATGGTGGTGATATGAGGGGTATACTTTTCCTCCTGTTATAATTTTTTACATTGCTTTTTTCATTCAACATCCTTTTGATACATTTTTGATTTCATAACCTTCTTGATTACGGTAGTAATCCACCAAATTATGTATGATTGGAGGGATGATATGTCAATCACATGGCTTGAGTTTAATGTTGACCATGTGTTATTACTCCCCAGTCCCTTCACTCCTCGTGACAATCTTCCTACCACACCCACCTTCTCTAACCAATTTTCTCCACATGCCTTTGTGCAGATGAAATGGTGTCGATTCACATGGCCTTCATCCCATCTGAGGCAACAACACTTCAACGACTCATATTTTGGGTCTCACATCTACGGTGTACATTGCATGGTGCAAACTCTAACCTTCAACCTTACTGGCTATGCTCTGATTTTTCTTAGTTCTTTGCTCCTGTGTCTAGGTCAACCAGTTCATTCACTACCCATAGAATATTACATAATTCACACAGTTATTCGCTTATTTCTATTACTGCTAAGTGCATCTAAAATCCTACCCAATCATGGCACTTTTCTTCCACTTCTAGTTAGAAGGGTTATGGTAGCCCAAACCCCTTATCGGAACCATATCATCTTTGACAGAATGTGACTATTAGAGAAGACAACGAAAACCTCTGGTCCTTCTCTCTCACCCAGGTAAACTTTGCTTGAAATTTATGAGTTGTTTTTGTCTGTTAATTTCTTTCTGCTAGACTAAATGTATTTTTTTTGTGTAAAGGGCTAGGGTTCAACTCAAGGGAAGAATAGGAGAGGGACATCGGTTTCCCATTCAAAATTTTCCTGGTTACTCAAAAGACTATGGTGAGTTCTCCCCTCACTCTCCAAGTTTTTTTTCCCTAGTGTTAATTTCTGCCCCTAACCACAAATTTGTTCCTCGCAATGATGTTTTCTTTATTTCCTCTGCTACACAGGTTCAACAATCTCTTGCCAATCTCTATCGAGTACCCATCACGTAGTTGAAGCTATAGTTTCTACTTAATGTTTAAGATATATGATGGTTTACTCGTGTTTTGTTTTGTTTTGTTCTATTCCCTCATGATTTCACTCACTAACCCCTCTATCTAGGTTTTTGTACAAGAGCGAGTATTCAGCCATACCCTAATCCACCTTATCGGAAGCTTATCTATTTACCCCATACTAATATGGTGCTCGGGCCTCTACATTTTGGTCCATTTGTACAACCCCTCTCCTCACCAAGATGCCTTACTACCTATGGAAAAAGGGTTTAAGTTAATTTTCTTGCTGCGAATTCTGGTTTCCTTTTTTTCTTTTTCTTTTAGCATATTCCAATGCTAGGTGCATCCCTAGACCTTGGCATTTGTCTAATGTGCAAACCCCATCATGCATATGCCTGTTCGTAAGGACTGGAGGATTCTTTTGAATCTCTATCGCACATTATGGTAGAATGAACCTCCTATAGCAAGACTAAATTTTGGGAAACAGTTGTAATTAAGAGCCAGTGATTTGTTTTTGTTTTTCTGTAGCACTACTGTGGAACTCTTGCTATGAATGTACCATTTTTCTAGATTGATGTATGCATAATGTTGATAGAATTATAATAATATGCTTTAATTTATATGCCTCATGCAAAATTTATCTATGTTTCCACTTATATTTATGATAAATTTCTTCTAGCTCACCTACATGTTGTGAATAACTTTGTCAAAGTATTTTACCTATTATTTCATTACCCAGGGAACTATCCTTGTAGAATCATTTACCTCACTCACTTCTTTGGGGTTTACTTTTGATTAGTGGTAATGGTTAAAGTGCACATTTATAGGAAAGAAGTATTTATCTCACTATGATAGAGATATTTGACTAGCTTTTTAACTATTAGTTAGCTGGTTGTTATAATTCATAATCATTGTATACCAAATTTGATTCAATGTTTACCATAGTGCTAATATTTCTGCAAAACCTTTTCATTTCTAGATTCTTTAATAATTTTACATTGGGTATTTAATCTGTACATATCCACTGTTTTGGAGTTTTCTAATAATCCACTACTAATGTGTCTTGATAGCACTTCATCACTTATGTACATTTATTATTACTTTATTTACTATTTCCTTGGGTAACTTTTTTAG
The DNA here is from genome assembly GCA_000404065.3 of Pinus taeda. Taxonomy (NCBI): domain Eukaryota; kingdom Viridiplantae; phylum Streptophyta; class Pinopsida; order Pinales; family Pinaceae; genus Pinus; species Pinus taeda. The sequence continues at coordinate 162,618 of APFE031582389.1, forward strand.
TTAGGCGATAGGATGTTCCTCTAGTGAATAGTCTACCTCTTTACAGTTTCATTGATTTCTTACAGCTCTGCGGAGAGTATATACATGCAACTGTGTAATTCAATAGATTTATATACTCTAACAATTATACAGCAAATGCATCTGGAAATAGCCCAATCATTCTGATGTTCCTTTCTCTATATGCCTCCCTAATCTTGTTTAATTAAAATGTAATTGCCAATATTCAATGAAAAAATTTGAGATTCATTTGGTACTCTGTTTGCGAGCAATATAACCGAGTCACTACCTCGCCTAAAACTATGTTTGTTTATCCCTAACTAGTTATCTCATTTAGGATGTAGGTACAGGTGTGTGTTGTTCTAAATCCACATGCTCCTCTCACCAAGGAATATCTCATTGGATGTCCTTGTAGATAAAACACACCCCTTCTTATTTGTTAATTCCCACTTCTTGTCTGCACATGTGCAATCTCATCCCTATAAAACTTAGAACTATACTGGTGATGCTTTGGTCTATGGTAACCTCTATCATCTTATGACTCCCTATATTCACCCATAATTTCAGAAGTTCTTACACAAGTTTGGACCCTCAAGTTTATTCTAATAGTACTAAGAAACTCCTCGAGCTGTGGGGCATAACTCCTAAGGTACTCACCTAGGTCAACACCGCCATAAGTGTCACTTACTACTTTGTAGGACCTGTTGGGACACCACCCCCCTAACTTTAAAATTTTCATAGTAACAAGTTATCAGCGGAGGTAAATTTCTATCTTACCACTCGTAATCATTATAATATTCCTAAACCAAAAATATCTTTAACAATAAAATAATCAGATTACTATGCAAGTAAATATATGCACTCCCAGGCATAATCATCATGAAATTTTGAAAGCGAAAATCTACCATATTGCACAATAATCAGATTTCTTTGTAAAGAAATTTTTTCATTCCAATGCCTATTCACTATGATATTCTTAACCTTAAAATATGCTAATAACATAATAATTAAGTTTTCTGTGTAATTAAATTTATGCGTTCCAAATCATATTCACTATGATATTATTAATTGAAAATTCATTGATAAAATAACAAACAAGTCATTGTTTAACTGAATTATTTCATCCCTTTACGTCACCAAAACCATATTTTGAAATCTAAAATCTACATGCTAAGATAATAACTAGTTACAAAATCATTAAATTTCTAACTCGTAACCCTATTTGGAAATTATATTTGAGGCCACACTGATCCACCCAACCATGGATCACCTTCTCATCCCCCCTGAGCCAAGATGTCTTTGTCGAAACTCAATAACCTCTACTGATTTCCAATGATGTCTTTTTAACATTATTATGTCCACAGATTTTTCCTTGGTAGCGTCCTACCTTCTTGGGCTCTGTTTTCCCTTTAGCATAAGCTTTCCTTTAGTTTTCTTTTCTTTTCCTAAAAAGCATGCATTTATCCCCTATAACACTTTTCTCAGTGTTTATCTCCCACCGAGTATATATATATATATGTATATATTATATTATATATATATATATATATATATATATATATATATATATATATATATTATATATAATATATTATATATTATATATATATATAAGAATTTTTAATTCAAGTCTATTTATTTCATATTCACGCAAGCATATTTTACTCCATTTTTTCCCTTCCATAATTTCCAGCTATTTTTCAAAAACAACTATTTTGTTCTTGATGATGAGTTGATTGTAGCTCATTGTCAAACATAATAATAATAATTACATAAAAAATAATTGATTTTATCACAACGGGGTCTTACATGGTGCTTATTGTTGTTTCTCTATTGTTGCTTGTTCTATAGAGCTGCAAGATGAGGAAGATGCAAAATCAGTATTAGGATTAAGTATAGGAACATAATAGTGAATTTTATAAGTAACTACTTAGGTGTAATAGGCATTTCCTAAGGTACTAATTTGTTTTTTTTGTTTCCCTAATTTTGGTTGGGTTGGTGATGTTATTAAGAGAAGTAACAAAACTATTTCAATTAGGCTAAGTATTGAATCCTAATCATGTTTGAAAAATAAATATTCCATAACTGAGCATAGTGAGAATGAAACATAAACAACCTTCAAATTGCTAAGTTGTTGAGTCTCAAAAGATATAATATATGATTGTGGGTGGGATTATTGAGACATATTCTTTTGTAATTGCAGGTGTGGCTGAGTCTTTCATCAAAAACTGGAAAAGGATATTTGAGATTGGCTTTTAACTTCGATATTTTATGATGGCTAAGATATTATTGAACAAGGTTGAATGTGTTTTTTTATACTAATTAGATTGAGAATTTGATCAATAAATATGGATGATTGGAGATACCTCTCAAATGGTTGCATTCAATAGTTGGGAGGGAAGTTGTTCTACACACAAACCCTTTTCGCCTTGACATAGGTTTTTTTAAATGTTTACCAAGCTAATTTTGTAAAACTTCTCTTCCTATGTTGTGGTATGAAGTTTATGGAGCCTTTATTTTTTCAAAAATACAACCATGTAACAAGAAAATCAATTTTATGCACAAAGTTCACTATGTTATTTTGCACTGACCAGGAAAAACATCATGTTATGTAAACCAAGAAAGTAGACTTCCTTAGGATATTAGCTAGACACTGGTTATTTTTCTACATGTATAGGTCATACTCTTTAGAGTCATTTAGGTAACTTTGCTACTAAGGAGACGTTTGTATAAATTCATTTTTTCTTGCATCAGTGAATAAAATATTATTTAAAAGAATCAATCAAGGGACTGGTGTTGTTTTTTTGGCGATTACCCTATACACAGTCCAATAAATTGTGAAAGCAACAATAAGAAGAAAAGGAATTGACCTCAACATCAACTACAAGTAGAGTTTTGGGAACAACACATAAGATACTAGAGTCTTCTTTTTTGGCATGTTCTTTCTTAATTACAGAATAAAAAACTTCATTTAACTATTAAATTGATCTACATATGTACATGCAGGGCATTTTATAAAAAACAGTATGCCAAACAATAAGTATTCCTGAATAAATATGTGACAATTTTTGTAGGAATTCTTTAATAGTGGGACTTGATATTGATATAGTCAGTATTTGACATACAGCAAGACCAAAGTCATCAACTTCCATCTTGTCCACTTTCCTTCTAGTAATGTTCTTTGAAGGAACGGGTGGTGCTATGCCTCACAACTCATATAAGGAGTCAAATGCATATTCACTCTCATGCTCCTAAGTTTTCATTTTCTTCGTTTGATACTCTTCTCTTATCTCTTCATGTTGTTATTGTCTATTGTCTCGTGCTATTTTCTGAATGTTGATTGAATACTTATATTGTCAAATATTCTTTTATCGACTACTTCCTTCTTCTTGTTTCTTTGTAGTCGACCTCCTTCCTTCCATCTTTGTTCTTTATGATTTTTTTAATGCTACTCAAACTTTACTTATATTATATTATTTTATTTTTCTTTATTTATTTCTCATGCACAATTAACCCCTCCATTCCATCCTAAACTATTGTCAGAAGGTGAGGGAATACCTAGTAGCCACGTCTATTTACTTAGAAAATAGTCTCAGGATTCTTTTCTATCCTTACATTATGCATCGAGTGATATAGAATTATGAAAGAATGCAATAGAATATACATATAAACATAAACATAGAGATGCATCAAGAATAAATCTTCATTTCATTAATATCAAATAATTGCAATATGCTTACAAGCAGAATGGAAATAAACTAGCTCAGGCGATGGTAGCATATCTCTGAGGAGAGATGTGGTGGCTACATGCCTATAAATTTTGTTACAATGAGGCTAAATGACCTTTTTATTATTGAAAAATAAAGGTAAACCCTAAAGAGCCAAAATCCTAACCCCAAGAGATGGAACACCAATACTTTGTTGGCCCTGTTGGGGATAATTGGGTAGGCAACTTCCCCAAGTCATAACTTGGTCATATAATCTCCATTTGGTGCATATGATACCTCGTTAGAAAGATCTATTAGAGTACAATAGGATTTCTAGAAAATCCCTTCCCATTACTATTGAACTACTACAAACCTTAAAAAAATAAAAAAATAAATAAATAATAAAATAAATAAATAAATAAATAAAAAATAAAAATATAAATAAATAATAAAAAAACAAACACATCGTTTTTGGGGGTCAAAACAACTTTGGAAGTTCAGGACCCGAAAAAAATACTAAAAATAGTAAATGATGCTATAATCAAGGAAACTAATAAAACTGATTGGATGTCTAGGTGGAATAGGTGTGTGGACACCATTATCCACCTGGATTAGTCCTCCCCTATTAGGAGGCAATGATCCCCATTGTGCACAGTGCCTCCATGAGGTGAGGAATTTTTTGTTGAACCTGGTCTTGGTGAACCACTTTCCCTAATGAAGGAGTTGGCCTACTTTGACAAATCGATATAGCTAGATTCTCTATTGGAAAGTGTTCTTTGTCTGTGTGTCCATGATCCTATTAGTTGTGGCATGTTCATTGCAACTTGGATTGATCTCCATTTGTGTCAACTGCTCAACAAAGTCAAATCTCTTCAACAATGGGGGAAAGTATGGTCACAATTGGTCCATATTAAATAATGGGTGTAGTCCAAGGATCATTCGAATGTTGAGCTCAAAGGCATTGTCCCATACAACCTTGGTGATGGTTTATGACCCATAACATAACAGGTGAAGCTTGTAGTGGGTCCAACAAGGGACTCCTTCTGCAAATGTATCCAAACTTTGTCACCCACCTAGAACTTGTGTGGCACCCATGTTGATCATGATGTTGCTTGTTCTTAGCATTGGCTATATCCAATATTTCATGGACCTACTAGTGGATGTGTTGAATTTGCTCAATGAAGTTGTTAGCCCCGTTAGCTTCAGATTGGACATGAGTCAAAGTTACCTGAGTGGTTGTAAATGGTATGACCACATTGATGGGACATAGTGGCTGAAATCCCAACCCAACCTGAAAGGGGTTGTGACCGGTTAAGCTATGGAGAAATTTTTGGTAGTGATGTTGGACATAAGGCATGATTTCATCCCATGTGCATGGATACTTTGAGTTGTACATGCATAGAAAGTGCATAATCATCCTGTTGACAACCTCTGTTTGGCCATCAATTTGGGGGTGGAAGGTTGTGGACTTAGTGAGCTTGGTATCCAGCATCAACTAGAGGCTTGACCAAAATGTACTCAAAAACCTATTGACCTGATTTGAGATAATGGAATATGGGATCCCAAAGTGTACCCACACTCATTCAAAGAATAGAGTAGCAATGCCTTCTATTGTGATACTCTTCTTGCATGCCACCAGAATGGCCATCTTAGAGAATCTATTGATGACCATGAAAACATAGTCGTTTCCATGCTTAGTAGAAGGAAGGCCTAACATGTAATCCATGGAGATGGATTCCCAAGGCCTACTAGGAGTAGGCGGAGGATTATATAGGCATTGCTTCTTGATTTTCCATTTGTCAATGGCATAGGAAGTGTAGGATCTGATGTACTTCCCAACATCTTGGTGAAGGTTCGGCCAATAAAAATACTTCTGCAACACTGCCACTATTTTCTCTACTCTGAAATGTCTAGCGACCTGACTATAGTGCACCTCCCAAATCATATTGGCATGATTACTTGATGGACTATAGAGATATCCTAGGTGTTAGGATATTCCGACACATAGGAAATAGTTAAGTTCAACTTGGTCTAGTATAGAGTTAGGTAAAGTGTGTTTCTTTACCGTTGTACATTTTGTAACTTACAATCCGACGGTCACGATGTGTAGTGATCCGATGGTTCATTCTCTCCTCGGTATTACCGACACTTGATCTGTGGCTTGACACCCGATTGGTCCATGAATTCTATTTAAAACGTATGGAGGGTCATTTGTAGGTTAACCATGCATGAGAGAAGCTTGTGTAAATTTTCATTCTTTTATTAATAAATTGCCTATAGTAGCCACATTGGCACAGGCCGTGGACTGTTTCCCTCTCTGAGGGTTTTAACCACGTCAAAATACTGGTGTATTGATCTGTGATCTGTTTGTGAGAGGTGTCCTTTTGGTGTTC
>APFE031582389.1:177353-212962 GCA_000404065.3 Pinus taeda
CATGCACTTCATCAGAAAGCTCATTCATGACCATGTTCTTGAAGTGCAATATTGTTCAACAGATGATCAGGTTTGCAGACATCTTCACAAAGGCTCTCACAGAGGCGAAGTTCACTAAACTTCGATATATGCTTGGAGTTCAGGAAGTTGTCACTAAGGGGGGATAGCCTCTAGTGCCTCCTTCCTTCTCCTATTGTGTCATATTTGTAAATCCTTCAATCCTATCCCAAGTTGTTCTTAAGGGGGGATGTTAGGATATTCCGACACATAGGAATAGTTAAGTTCAACTTGGTCTAGTATAGAGTTAGGTATAGAGTTAGGTAAAGTGTGTTTCTTTAACGTTGTACATTTTGTAACTTACAATCCGACGGTCACGATATGTAGTGATCTGACGGTTCATTCTCTCCTCGGTATTACCGACACTTGATCCGTGGCTTGACACCCGATTGGTCCATGAATTCTATTTAAAGCGCATGGAGGGTCATTTGTAGGTTAACCGTGCATGAGAGAAGCTTATGTAAACTTTCATTCTTTTATTAATAAATTGCCTCTAGTAGCCACGTTGGCGCAGGCCGTGGACTGTTTCCCTCTCTGAGGGTTTTAACCACGTCAAAATACTGGTGTATTGATCTGTGATCTGTTTGTGAGCGGTGTCCTTTTGGTGTTCTGTCTGAGGAACTTACCCTGTAAATTCCTACACTAGGTGTCATAAAAATGTTCCCTATAGGAGAAAATATGGATCTTTCTTTCCTTCCAAGAGCATCTAGTATGCATTGTCGAATTCTATATCACTCTTGTAAAGATGCATCCACCATGAAGTCTCGTGTCTACAAGAGTTGAGCACAATGGTCAACGCCATAACCGGTGGTTAGCTGAGAACTTCTGCAACACTTTTGGTGATTCCCTTCTTATACTTCATGTTCAAATGGAACTATTGTAGATATGTGGACCATTTCTGATGGTAATCATTTTTCCACTTTCCTTATGTCTCTATGAACTGTAGGGGTCAATTGGTTGTGTGGATGATTGTTTCCTTCCCCAGAATGTAATGTTTCCATTATTAAAAGTCTTGCACAATTAAATACATCTCTTTATCATATGTGGGATAATTTCAGATTATGTCTGAAAGTGTCTCACTGTGAAATCCCCTGGACCTTTAATTTTTCATAATGGCTAATTTGATTTTCAAGTTGGCTGCCAATATCCTCTTCAGATCTCCTTCTTCCAACTGGGTTTTTAGATCCACAATTTCTTTCTTGAATTTCTACTCTCCTTCTTCAATTATTTGGATAAGCCTTTACATGTATCTATTTTCTGTTGAGAGTTGCTCTATTTCTTCCAAAGTTGAATTAAGTTGAGTTTTATCTTCAACTGATCCATCATTTCTCCATATTTCTTCGCCATGCAATGCATGCAACCTATCCCAGATCTCTCTTATAGTCTCGAGAACCATGATTTTCTCAATTTCCAAATATCGAAGATTATCATACATTACACACCTAGCTTGGAAATCGCATAATTGAGCTTGTTTTGAAGGGTCTTTATCGCCATAACCATTTATTGCCACTTTCTATACTTTAAATCCTTGAGAAATAATTTCTAACTTTACCTTGTCTCCCATGCTCAAAAAATTGTGACACTAAGTAGTGAAGCATCTTAATAACCCATGATTCTCCTAGATCCACCTTCTAGTGATTAAGTTGCAACAAAAGGCACAAAATATGATACCAGTTGTTGGAAACTAGATCAATAATAAGAGGGGGAATGAATCATTAGTGCCAGGGTCTATACAATTTCAATTTTTTTCTCCAAAAGTATAAACAATCTGTAACCAAACATAATACAATATATCTTAATATGTAAGTTGACCTCAAAACTAAAAAATATTAAGAAAATCATGCACAAGGTGACACAAGAATATCTGGTGGAAACCTAGATGGGGAGGAAAACCACCTTGTTGTTCTTAATATGTTACTTCTCATTATCTATTATTTATCAAGAAAATATTTACATAGATCAGCTGGCCACTACTAGCTAGGAGACACAAATGTTACGACAATTTTCTGGCCACCAACAACTAGAAGGCCCCAACCTCTTTTCAACTATTTATTGGCCACTAACAAGAAAAGTTCATACTCCTATCTTGGAAATCCACCACTTTCCATAGGTGCAAACCTCCTCAACCCCTATGTGAAACTCATTTCAAAAATTTTAGATTGGGCCCAATATGATCTCCGCAACATGAACACTACAACAATATCTCAAGTCTGAAATTCAATCTTTGAAACATTAATGATCAATTCTACATGTATACAAGAAGCATCATTACTCTCTCTCTCCCTCTCTTTCTCTCTCTATCACTAATCACATCCAATACTAGCATAATATATTTATAATATTTCTTCTCATTATAATGGATGAAATAAAAAACATTAATTACATTCCATAACTCATGATGACCACATCAAATAAAATAAATTAATTAACTATTTAAGCTCTCATGCCAAATACTATGGGAAAACCCCAAGTAATTTCCCATGGGTTTCCTTTTTGATCTTCAACACTCCATAACAAAACATCTGCAACCAATTGAACAAAAGTGTCAAGGTATCATCACATCATTTAGACCATTTACAACAATAATGTGCCTTCTTCTTTCATCAAGTGAGTTATAACACACCCTAGAAGGCTAACATACAACGTTAAAATGCTCTATATTCAATTGGGAACTTATATTACTCCTTATAGATATTCCTTCTTAATCACATTTTCAGCTCAGGTTTAGATCTAAGCTTTGACCATTATGACAAGCAACTAGGAACATACATAAGATCTAGTACAAATTAAATGAAGCTAAAAACCTATTGACGTCAATGGAAACACTATACTACTGACAATATTAAATTGCATATCATAAGATAATCCAACTATCAAATAATTTCATTCCAAATGGATTGGTTCCATTATAAAAGTTATTTTACGATAATGATGTTTTCACTACTGCAGTAATCAAGCCTTAGTTAGAAAATGTAGAAGACTGCAATATTGGGATTTTTTTATGATGTTGCACCCGCCAACATTTCATGGGATATCCACACTAAGAAGTCCCAACTTAACCTCAAACCATTTGGAGTAGGAGTCCCAGTAGTGGGTAGTAAAGAAATGTCTTGAATACGATATCACGTAGAGGTAAGTGTGATAACTTTTATCGAAAGCAAGTGTGTGACCTTGTAGTGAATCAAGTGAGATGGATGAGGGTTTTTACACATGGGGGGGGGGTGTGGGAGTTTATCCCTTAGAAGCCTATAATAGTATGTAGCCTGAAAGGAAAACACGAGCGGAATGAAATCACAAGTTGGGAAGTGGAATAGTCCACAAACCAAAGTGACGGGTTAAACCAACAACACGTATATAACGAGATTCATACAATTGCATACAAAATAGTTCATACACAAATTTGTAATTTAAATAACATACATTGCTAAAGCAACCAGAATAGTCCAACTACAATAATAACATATGCCTGAAAACATGTTGGCTCTGTTATATATATTAAGCGAAATTTCCATCCATACATACACTATTGATAGCCACTAGCCCCAATAGTTGAACATTATAGTCAACAACATCTTCTCCTCCAAAGATATGTACTCGCTCTGCACTGTCGAGAAGCCAAGGCTCGTTACAATACTCTCCAAGCCTTCTCTAACCAATGCCTAGCCAAAAGCTTGGCTCTCAAAAGCTTATACTATGAGTTATGAGGTTCTATATATAGAAAAGGGTGGGGTGACCCTTAACATTCCCCTTTCACTCTTGGATTACCCTCATGACTCTTCACATTACATAGTGACTATTCACATTCCACTAGTGACACTTGGAATTTCACTTACAACATATTTACAATAATACAATTTTCCACATGTACCCATGTGAGACAAAATAGGCTAGAGACATCCTAACAAGACAAAACATTATCACTCTAGAGAGTGGAAAAATACAAACTCAACAACCTCCACTTGATGCTACTCGGTCATGTACTTATGTGAAGCTTGGTATTGTGTTCTGATGTCGTGATGTTGTCTTGCTATTGTGAAGGAAAATCCCCTATGCGAACAGAGGTGATCTCTCTATCCCAATGATTGGGTCTAGCAAAAAACTAAACAAACTAACATACACTTTCCTAGCTTATGTTTAACAAATGTAGAGAGAGAGTGACCTACCTCTATCTGATGCTAATCACTCAATCTTTTGTAGATGACTTTGATTCCTTCACTTCCAGGGTCACTCCTTACGTGTTCTTCATGTCTGAGTACCTGTAAGAAAGATCAAAGAGAAATAAAAGAAACAAGAGCATATATGGCATCTATCAACCATGAACTACCTAACATATCAAGGAGTATTTAGCTAAAAGCATAAACATTTACACAATTATGGAAATTGAACATCAGATGCATATATTAATAAGCTAAAAACACAATCATTCTACCTATGCCTTGATGTTGGAGACCTCCTTTTGGTGGATTTCCAAGTCCAAGCAAAGACTCTTCAAAGAATCCTCCAAGTTAGAATGGGCAACATTTGGGCATAATCTCATGATAGGAATGCAGGAAATCAATGACCAACCATTTGGGGATGGAAGGGATTTGATTTACAGGAAGGGAGAGGGAGTAAGGGAACTAAACAATAGGGAGGAAGGTCCACATCTCAAGGGGAAGGCCCATAATGATTATATAAAGAGCTCCAAATGGGATAGCTAGACCATATCTCCAAAAACTAATATCCAGCTTGATCTTCTCAAAGTTTCTAACATACAAAGCTTCTCCCCCATTTTGGGAAAACCTGCCAAAAGAGGTTCAATAAGGGCTTTCATATAAAAACCCATGATAGAAGCACAAGGGTAAAAAAATGCAACCTACCATCAAAATTGGTGTGTAGTAGAGCAAAGAGAGCTGGCCCTAGAAATTAGGGTTTTAGCTAACCTTCTTCATAATTGAATCAGGGAAGTTTTCCTTTGGTTTTTCAATGATGTTTTTGTGTGTGTATCATGATGGATATACGTCACAGTTGTAAACATTTTGGCACTTCAGGATATGGAATAGGAAGTGAATAGGAGGTGTGAAAAAATACTATGTAACAGATGCCCCGTAAAGCATGAAGGGATAATAGGGAGTGATGGATGAGATGCTTTAAAAGCCAAGGCAAGGACTAGAACAACATCATCAGGAGGCCTGCAAATCAAGCATAAATACATATACATATCTAACATCTCTAATAAACATGCATGGTGATACATGAATAGACATGTAATGATACATGAATCCATGGTATGGACATAGCCATTCGAATAGAAGGGATCATGTGTATGGATCGAGTGTATGGTCCCAACCATCCGAATAAATAAGATCATATATATGGACCCATGGTATGCTCGCTTCCATGTGTATAGAAGAAAATGTGTGTACAATCATGAATAAATCATAACTCCATGCAACCTAGATTTTATCAAATAGAAGCTAGGGCCTTGCACTCCATCTTGACCTGATCAATGTATGAATTCTAACATGTGAATAGATGCGTCAAAGTCAAACATTATAGAAAAACACCTAATTACTGTTCAATGATATAAACCATCAATAATGAAAATGGCTCTCAAAGTAAAATTAGCACAATATATGAATGTGAATAATGAAGCTGAAGTCAAACACCCATGGAACCATATGATCGAAGGTCAATGATGAGAAGAACATGCCATTGAGGCTTGTGAGCTCTAAGATATTGGAAGGGATTTCCTAGATCATCTTCCTAGATAATGATCTCAAGTCAACAGGAAGTGATCCATCGAAGGAGGGCAATAATGAATCCCACATCATTGACATGAAACGAAGGATGTGATAGAGTACATAAGTGTGATCCAGGACTGTGGAATAAAGTCAGAGAGTGTATAAGTGGTAAAGAACTACATATAGGACTTCTCTTGAACATATCGGCAACAAGGCCCTAGATTTTGGAAACATTTGACTCAACGTAGGATCAAAGGTATTGATGATGAAGTGGTGTAATCAGATGAGAAGCAAAATTGATTTCCAAACCCAGGAAGGCAAGTTACTAGGTGAGGATGTCCCAAACCCGAAATGAGAAACGGATGAATGTCATGTTCAAGAGTGACATGCTATCTTTACAAAATACAAGAGATGATCACTTTCACTTTTTCCCCCATCATTTATAGTGAGTACCCCATTATTTTTTATCACAATCTTGAAGGGGATAGCATATGCTTTCCATATAAGTTCATCCTTTAGATGAATCCATCCTAGTATGTTTTCCAAGCCATAGGAAGGAGAAACTTGGTCTTGTCATGGTGACAAGTCATGTGTCATTTTATGTTTTGATGAATCCGGCGAAGGGGAAACTCAGCATCTTCTTCATGTTTAGAGAATTTGAAAAAGAAGTGGAAATGAAAACTCCAAAGGTCCCTTTTTGTAATTCATCTCTTGAACCAAAAAAATTAGAAAACAAATTCAAGAGAACCTCTTAGCCATGTTTGACTAAGGTATTCCTTTTTCATACAATAGTCTATCGCAGTCCCGAAAAGGGTTAAACGTATCTAGAGTAGACATCATTTCATTTATTTAACAAGTTTGAAACGACAAGTACTCAACAATCTTTTGACTTTTTTAGAGTTAGAAAGAAGATTAATGATGACTCCAGGGGGTCTCTTTTAATTTATTTTTGATAAGTCTAAAAAAAGTGATAAAATAAAACTCATTGAATCAGTAAAAATAAATCATTGTCACCAAGTATGCAAGACCTACCACTGCACAAGGAAGCACACATTACCAATTTAGAGGAAAAATATTAAAAAAATGAGTGAAATATTCCCTAATTTGGTAAAAATTATTATTCAAAACTTCTAAAAAGCCCAAAAGGTAAATCATTTTTACCATTTTATCAATTTACAAATCTGAGACATTTTACCTCATTTTACCTCAATTTTCAAGCAAGGAGTATGATCAATCCCATACACCATACGCTGAGTCGTTTACTGCAGGTAAGAGATTTGTCCCTTCCCTTCATTTTAGTTCTTATTTCATGCATTTTCATCCATATATTAGGTTGCAAAGAGGATTTTCAATAAAGTTATGTTGAGGGAAATCAATGCAGATTTTACCCATTAGACTTGTCCTGATCACTCTATGGTCAACTAGGCTAGCATGCCAGCAACACGAGAAAATTCATAAACAGTCATGTTGGTGTTGGGCTAAAACAATTCTTGTGAAATCCTCCATGTTGAATGATTTTTCTTCAATTTCGTCTCCATGGCAGCTCATGAAATGTTGTTTTATTGATTTTCCATAGGATATTCAATACAAAATGGTGGTTTAATGGAGAGAAAGAGGACATGAATATGAAGACCATCAAGTAACTCAAGATCAAAATCGTATTGATGCCCCACAAGCATGCAGGTTGCTCAAGTTCTTCACGATTCCTGGGATTAGATACCAACATGAGTTACTACAAAATTTGATTAATTGGTGGGATGTTGATCACCAATTGTTCATGATTAGGGACCAAGAACTGGAAATAGATGTCACAGACATTTATTTCATTACCAATTTGGTTCTCGCATTGGAGGGGAGAGAATGAATATGTTGATTGTAAGACACTGTCCAAGCACTCACAAAACTCGAAGTGGAAAGATAGATATTAAGACCATCACTAATCTCTCGTTATGAATAATCCTTCAAACTATGGCCCCAATAGTTGGGGCCCAGGTGTTGCATGAAGCAACAAAATCTCATTTCCAATACGCAATTGATTTTCTAAGTCCCACGGTCTTCAGTTGGTGTGAGGGTTCATTGGTCAATATGAAGAGCCAACATATGAAGTGCAAGTTAGGAAGGTTGAAATAATTCAATTTCAGATCCATCTTGGTGACATTCTTTTTGGAACATGTGCCATTGTTTAATTATCAGTGGATAGAAGTGGATAAACCAATGCCCAATGATCCACAATTTCTTAGATGAGGTGAGCTAATGCCTTGACTTGGAGATGGACAACAAATGTCATTCCCTCAAACATTTTTGGATGGCTATGTCAGCATCTAGTCATGTTTGATGATTGGCCATATGCAGGCATGGATTTCGGAGGAGATCTGGATCTTCCACTTCTACCAGGGACACAGTGGGCTAATGCAGGTAAAAATTATTTTTAAAGTTCTTGAAGTTTTTGAATTTTTTTTTTATGTGTACTGAGATTTAACTTATGATGATTTGTAGATGTGGGACCAAAGAAACCTCCAGAGGTTTCTCCGATAGACAGACGAGTGGCATGCTAGATTGAAGAGGCACCTTATAAGGTGGGAGCATATCCAATTGTTGAGGTAGAGCGTAACCTGGAAACCTTAACCAGGGGCATTCCAAAGTATCTCATGATAGATGAGGTGTTACTGTGGTACCAAAGACACACTATAGGGGTTTCCATGAGACTGTGTCAGTTGTTGAGCCAAGTTATGGGAGCTATTTCATGCTACCATGAGCACCATGTGGGCGAATAGCCAGCTCTAGTTTACTTTCTACACTAATGTAGGCTTATGAAGCCATGTGTCTCAGAACACAAATTTTGTCATTTTGATGTAGTAAACGCTTTTTCAAACTCTCTCCCTCTCTCTCTATATATATATGTGTGTGTGTGTGTTTTTGTTCACTATGTCTATTATGTGATGTTTTATGATTTACATGTTTCACAAATGTCTATCTAACACATACTTAGCCAATGCAACTGTTAATGTGTTCATGCATCTCAAAATGTGATGATAATTAATAAAACCAAAAATTCGTTCCAAGGGACGAACTCACATATACATTCTCAAAATTTGAGGGTTTCTAATTGAATATTGTCTATTAAGTTGTAGTACAATGAGCTCTGAACCAATATTCACGATTAACTCTCTAATGCCAAGATAAATAGCTTCTGACAAAATTTCGATGACCACACTATATTCGACAATGTTATTAGTCGTACAACCTAAACATATACCTTGTAAATTCACTAACTGACCATTAGGGTCATAGAGTGATTGTGCAGCAGAAGACAGATTTTGTGTACTATGAAAAGCACCATCAATAAACTTGACGTAACAGTTGGATGTCATCTACAAACCAAGTAGAGAACAAGTTAAGTGGATGAAAACCCATTTGCAAAAGAAAACTAACACACAAAAAACCACCCTACACGCTAATGTACAAAAGTGTTTACATTACAAATCACGCGTAATACTTCTTACGGTAAAGCCTGTTTCAGGGCTTAGCCACAGAATTTCCTTCATAATCGACTAACTCATAGGCACCTCTTTGTAAATTGCATTTAAAAATGTAAGGCTTGTGCCACATTAGTTCAAATTTCCTAGCTCCCAATTTTTCATTGGCTTGATCATATAACAAGACCAAGTAACCCTCAGCAAAAACGCGGGGAGAAACAACTCTATCGTATTGAGCCTTAACTCAATTCTTTTGGGCTTCAATTAATAATGTAGAAATACAGTTAGTTTCATTGAGCCTTTCGATGTAAAGTTAAATTTCCTCCATAGGTGAGGTATGAGGGAGTAATTTGACAACTAGTTTTAGTAAAGGAATTTCACACTCAACTGAAAGAGTTTCCTCTAGACCATACACCAGCTGAAAGGGTGTGAATCTAGTGGCAGTCTTAACTACAGTTTGGTAGGCCCATAGAGAAAAAAATAGCATGAGATGACAATTTTTTTTATGCATCACATTGGTGTGTTGAAGCATGGTAACCAATACTTTGTTCACTTCCTCAACTTGCCCATTGTCCTATGGATAATAAGGAGTTGAGTTGTCATGATGCAAACACAACTGAGCAGTAATCTATTCCATCATGTAATGTCAGAAATGAGAGCCATGATCAGTGATGATGGCTTGAGGGAAACCAAATCAAGTTATGACATGGTTGAAAATGAATTGAGTGGCAGTTTTACCATCAGCAGCATATGTGGGCATCACCTAGGCCCATTTAGTGAAATAATCAATAGCGACGATAATATAACCATGCCCCACAGCCGAGCAAGGGTTACATTTCATGAAATAAATACCCCATTTAGAAAAGGGGTTGATGGTAACAACTGGTGTAAGGGTGTGGGTGGGCACACTATTTACATTTGTAAACATGGCAGGTGTGACATTTTTGGACTGCTAAGATGCAATCTTTAAATATTGAAGGCCAAAAATAATCGACGCAAAGTGTTTTTTCAGTAGTATCATATCCTAACATATGACGACCATAGGCTCTAGAGTGACAATCATTTAGGAATCTCTCATCTTCTTTAAGTTTCAAACATCTACGAAGGATAAATCAACACCAACATGGTAAAAAGTATTGCCGATAATTTGATAGGGTTTGGACTGATGTCGAATGTGACGACATTCATAATTTACAACTCTGGTAATTTTTTTTGGGTTTGGAGATAAAAAATGATATCCCCATACCATGGGTCAAGAGTTCTGATGAGAAAGAGAGTTTTGTCAGGAATTAGCTCATCGAAATTCATAGATGTGGTTGAAGAGGGAAGGTCACAAATTAACTCAACGAAAACCAGTGATTTCTTTGATTTGCCTGTAGAAAATTCAAATGAAATTCCTAAAGGATAACAGTCCAATTAGAATAATTCCTCCCCCCCAAACAACTAATGAGTAAGAATGTATGTCATGGGGTTGCGGTTATAGATAACCATGGTTTTCCGAAAGAGAATATAGTGTCAAAAGCATTAAACATCGTGAACATGTGCTAAAGCCATTTTCTCGACATGGGCATATCAAGTTTTGGCGTTGATAAGATTTTAGCTTAAGTAGTAAATCACGTGTTCATTTCCATCATCATTGTCTTAGACTAGTACCACAACAATAGTACTGTCAATTGTGGCCAATTACAAGAAGTAATCACGATAGTAATTGGGAGGATGCAATAAAGGAGCACTAAAGAGGGTGTTCTTTAATGCATTGAAAGATCTTTGAGAAATTTCATCCCAAATAATTGGGATCCCTTTCTTCAGCAAACGAGTAAATCCCTTGGCAAGTTCAGTATAACTAGGTATAAAATGATAAAGGAAATTAGCTTTTGGTTGTAAGCTCTACAACTAGTGTAAATATGATGGAGGGGATAAATTCAAAATGGCCTCTACTTTGAGGGGGGAAATCCGGATGTCTTCTTTAAATACAACAAAACCCAAAAGATGACTAGATTCGATGCAAAAGAGACAATTATGTGGATTTTGTTGTAGTGTTTTCTTCTCAAATATGTACGAAAAGAACCCACTTAAGACTGTGGATGAAAAATAATATCAAAAATATAAATGCCTGCTAAACATTGTAGATATGCAGCAGCGGATAGAAAAAAATCCTACCAAAGTCCTGATCTATGCTACAATTATAGTTAAACAACAAAAAGAAGTAGTAATAACTCCAATCATCCAATGGAAATTAGATATACAAAGCATAGTTTTTATTATGACATGTGTGAAGGGAACAAATAAATCTTACCAATCCCCCTCTATGGGATGGGTTCTTGGCTATCCTCAAACGTCTTCAGCTTGTGTAGAGTATCTCTCCTATATAATGTGTAAATCCAACAAATGAAATACTTGAGCTCAATGGGAATGCAAATGGAAGAAAAATGGTGGTGGACAATGAAAATAATCAGAGTAACAATAGTGAGTGCAACAATGAAAATAATCAAAAGTGAATAATGAATGAAAAACCCTTCTATATATATCAAAATATTGAGTTATCCTCAAATAATGAGCAATAATAAAACATTATTAACCCCATTTTTGAAATGAACACTTGTAATATTTTATATATTTGGTTAGGAGGGAAAAAGTATATAAACTTTTATGTAGAAATAATAAATAAATAAATGCTTTATTTATCATCTCAAGGAATTGGTTAAGGAATAATAAACAAATAATGATTTATTCAATTATTCCTAAGGAATTTAGTCAAATTTGACATGGAATAATAATCAATTAGTGATTAATTAATTATTCCTAGAGAAAAATAAGATAATTAATAATTTATCTGTTGATTTTTCATAATTGGGTCAAATATGACAAGGTCTAATAATTGAATAATGGTTTAATTAATTATTCCTAGAAGAAAATGTAATAAATAGTGATTTATTTAATTAATCTTCATGGGTTTAATTATAAATTACTTAATGAAGATGGTTTATTAAGTAATTTCTCACAATGAAACCAATTTTACTATGATAAAATTGGATTTACATGGTGTACCTCGATCCATCTAGTAAATTAGGCTAGATGATCAGTTTTTTATTGATAACAGATTGCCACCCAACATACGAGTGTTAGGAGGAAAACATATGACTGAAGTATGTTGTAAAGTCACAATCACTAGACAACACAGTGGAGTCATAAAGAGAGAGAGAGACCAATAAAGTTGAAGCGAAAGAGGATAGGGACAGAGGGGCCGAGACTAATGCAAGTCTCCTTTTATCTTGTGGTATGAGACCTCAATGAGGCAAGGGAGGCATACGCATACCCGCCGAGATAACTTAGTACAAAAATAATGATGCACCCAGAAACATAAAATTGAGCAATGAAGTACATGTTGAATGGTACATGACATGTTGGCATAATTGAGCCAGAAAATAATACAATGTGTCCCATATACATAATGCACCTAGAAAAACATGAGTCAAGACTGAATACAATAATATCTGAGTACATGAGATATAATGTCTGTTCCCTCAAAAAATGGGTGGGAGGGAGGGTAGAACAACAGAAGAATCCCTGCTAACTAGGGAAGGGCTTTGCAAAACTAAATGGATCATTTGAAAGAGACATGCATGCTAGGAACACTATGATCGATAGGAACTGAACCCATTAACTCTGTGGAACTGCATTCGAGGTTGTAGCATAATAAGAATGCATCTGGGCATGTGAGGAGCTACATGAAGGGCCAGCCCCTCATGAGGTCTAAAGTGTCTCACACACACCTAGGAATCACTAATACAATCTACTGCATCACTAGACCCTCAAGTGTATGAATCACGAACATCAAACAACCAATTCAAAGGGAAATAATGAGTCCCTCTACTCAATCCAAGGCACCGAAGAAGAATGGAAGTTGGAACCAAGATACACCACCCTCTAGGCCATTCTTCTGGAATAAATGAGTGGATGTCGACATAATAGGGCTCGTGATAGGTGAGGCAATGAGGATCCTCAACTAAGGCACGAGGGAAAATAGTAATGTGACAGATGGACTGTCACTAGGGATAATGGAAAAAGTGGTACTGAAGGATAAACAAATGACTTCCCTTGTCAAATCATGGTTGACCTAGTAGCAACTGACTCAACTACAGAGGGGATGGGGAAAATATGACTAGAGGCCAAAATGGGAAACATAGGCTGAAGTGTATGCAAAGATGGATGGAATATTGTGACATGATATAATGGGATGTGAAATAGACTCCATGGATGCAAGGGTTACTCATCACAGATGTTATGAACAAGGGTGACTTGATGACGTTGCCACATAGAATAGGCCCGATGGGGACCATCAAAACATGAGTAAATGATGGTTACTCATGACGAAAATCGACAAGTGGTATGACAATTATTAAGAGGATGTGGACCTCAAAATACAAGTGTCACTTTATGAAAAAATTATATTTTGTGAGGCAACGAAGTGACCCTTCCTCGAAAAAGGGCTTCCTAGTTAAGTGTCAAATAATCAAACACTGAGGATGACTCATTATAGTACTCAATGAGAACTTTCCAAGGATGTTGATGGTTCGTCAAGTTGAGCTGCGGTTTGGTCGCAATGGGCGATAGAAAACTTGTGGATTTTTCTATTAAAGGACATCTTCCCTCCAATTTGAATTCATTTTCTAAGTGAGATGTGGTGAATTTGGAGAGGAGGAAAAGGCCCTAAATATTATGGAGATCGTAGCAGACAAACTAGCCATTGGAATCATGATTTTCAACTTTTAGGTATGTGGTCTTACTCATCTCTTCAATTTCAATGGTTTATTTCCTGATTTTTGGCACCCGGTAGCTCCTTGGGAGACCCCTGCTCCTCTTCACGATGGCATCATACTTTTTTGGCCCAGAAGTGTGATCTGCCTCACAAAAAATAGGTGAAAACCTGCAAGCTCACACTTTTTGGGAAGAAA
Source organism: Pinus taeda (assembly GCA_000404065.3). Lineage (NCBI taxonomy): Eukaryota > Viridiplantae > Streptophyta > Pinopsida > Pinales > Pinaceae > Pinus > Pinus taeda. The sequence goes on from APFE031582389.1 coordinate 191,565, forward strand.
ACTGTGATTTTGGCCTCAAAAGAGGGGTGGTCTGCTAGCCTGGTCGGGGTTGTAGGTTGATCAATGTAGAGCAGTGTTTTCTTCTCTAAGATGACAAGACATGTTGTGTTTTCCAGGCATGGAAGAGCTAAAAATCAATTGGTGTGAATGAGACTTGGATACCCTTCGATCCCAAATTCAGAGGGATCAGGGGGTTCGAGGGGCATTGGATCCTTATGGGGTCCTCAGGTTGGTAGATAACTCATTGATGAGGGTAGGTGAGTCCTTGCTATCGAGAATTGTGAGCTATTGGAATCTAGACCATGAGGTCTTCATAGTGTAGGGGTACAAGATTGAGCTCACATTACAGGATATTTATTTCCTTATCAAACTACCTTCACTTGTAGTGGTGGGGGATATTCATCGAGTGTTGCCTCATGTGAGGAACATTACTGAGTTTTTAGAGTGCCATTGTCCACGGGATGTTCCTGTCAAGGGTACGACTATCTCAATTGGTGATCTAGACTAGCTAGAGACATAAGTTGTTTCCGCAGATGTGCTATGGGTCTTGGGCAGCCAATCATTCCACCACATTACTGGTGGGTAAATGATGCTAGTTGAGAGTGTTTTGGCCATGACCTACTATGGGTGGGCCCAGATGATGCTATTGTCAATGAAACAACAATTAAGTCTATGTAGGAGGTAGGTGAACCATGACTGTGCTTTTGGTACAATATTGTGTGCATTCTTTTTTGAGAAGATACCCACCATCCGTCCTCATGTAGAGATCTGAGATGGGGGCCCATAAGAGCCTAGGATGCACCCCTGGGAGTGGCTACTATGAAGAGGAGGAGGAGGGGGAGTCAGATGGGTGTTCTGACCCAAGTTTTTTGCACATGGGAATCATATGCCCCTCTACATTGACAATTACCCTTATAGGGGGATGAAATATCAGGGATATCCTAACCCACCACTTCTGCCCGAGCGAGCATGGGGACTAGACGATAATTGTTAAGTTGTTATGTTTATGGTGCATTTCATATTTCTATCACATGTATATGGTAAGGAGTGTAAAACATGTTGTATGTAGACAAAGCACCGATAAAACTAGCAGGATATGTAGGACAAGCCACAACACCTAGGACTGCAGATCAGGGAACATCGTCGTCACGTCAGGGTCTAAAGGAGAGTGCACTACTCATTGATATACATCATAGATGTGAGGTATTCTTGACCAAAGTTTCAGAGCACGAATGGCATGAGTTAGATGATCGATACACAGATGAGTGTATTGTCCTCCCCTAAGAGTGGTGAGGTATCATGCGGAGCATGGCGATGGTTGGTCATGTAGTACACAATCTACATGCAGGTGGAGGAGACCCTTTGGTTCAAGATCCGCCAGACAGTGACTATATATACAGACATGTGGTTTCCTTTGGTTTTTATTTTTGTAAAATCCTATGGGCTTGTCTATGTTTTTAGAGTTATGGGCTCCAAACACTTATATGATACATAATATGATTATGCATTTTTATAAAATGATGATGGTTCGCTATGTGTTATTATTATGGTTCTCTTATGCGGTATACATGTGATAAATGCCAATCTAGAATGTTATTTGAAATGGTATCTACATAGTTATTTTGGTCTCTCAGAACATGACTGAACATAATGGTTTCAAATTCACGTACCAATAACTTAACTCGTAGATATTTTCTAAATAGGACTTGGTTATGCACATGATACACACCATTCAATTTCATGACAAGCAACAAGGAATATAAACGAACATGAAGATGAAGGATGGGATGAGAAGGGGCATCGACTAACAAACCTATCATTGCATCATATTCAGCCTGGTTATTGGTGGCAAATACAATGCACACATTGTTCGAAAGGACTAACTTATGCAAGGGGCTAAAAGTGGCCCAAGTTGTCGAGGCTAGATTCCCAGAGAGGTGACTCACACCAATAGCATGTCTGATATATAGTGTGGATCATGGATCCATCTGAGAGATGCAATCTACCTATCTTCATGGTAGGAATAAAGGCACACAAATCAAAGGGATATGCTATGAGAAAATTTTCTTAAGGGAGAGTGAATTGGGAGAATTAGGAAGGAGATGACCTTTAGAATGCTCCAAAAAATATGCCCCCTTGTCTAAGTGCAAGGGTAATCAGGGGTAGACATAGATTCCATGATTTCCTAATTAGAATGGAAGATGGGTGGACGAGAGGAATAATGACTACATGATGCGGTGACGGTACCTGGTGCATCAACCTAAGAAAGAAGGTTAACATACGCATCATCTTGAATGGTAGATGATAGCTAGTAGATGGAGGATTTATGGATGTTGAGACCTGAGATTCTATTGAAAGAGGTTCGATAGAAGCATGCGTAGAAACCTCAAGAAGGTTTCCCTGTGAGGAACTAAAGGATGACGTCAAGTAAAGGATAGGGCCCATGGTGTCTGTCATCTTGACATCAGGGGGAGGGATCATGATGTTGCGACTAGAGTCCCCCCTGTTCCAGTCTACTAGTGGTACCAGAATCCACAAGTAGAGGAGTAGGTTATCCACTACGAGTGGTCTTGTATTTGTGAATCACCTCAAGGCAATCATGATATTTATCGAGATAAGGGAAACAATGGGAATAATGACCATGATGATCGCATAAGGCACAAGGGTGATTTGTGAGTAATGTTCTAAGCTTCTTGGGTGGACCCAACAAGTTAACATGGACTTTAGACATATTTGAATCAAGGAACGTTTCATGAACCAAAGGTTTGAGATGAGGAAGTTCAGGACAATTATTGGTGGCGTGCCCAACAACTTTACATAAAGTGCATGAAGGTGACAACTTTTGAGCCTTAGGGTCTAGAGGAGCTTGGGGATCCTTGTCCTTCTTTCCTTTTAGCTTTGCCCCCCTATCTGGATTCTTGTGCAACATGAGTGAGTTCTTATTGAGGTTGTGATGGATCTGAAGCACAAGCAGGGGCCATAGGGACTAGTTGAACTGGGGTCAAATCATGATAAGGTCTTAGCTACCCAGGTGTTGCACTAAAATTGTCACCTTAACATTCTGCAATCTGTGTGAGTCCATTACCTCTCATACTTTCCTCCTTTGCAATTCTTAAGCCTCTGTTCCTCATATCAAGCTTGAAAATAAGAGAAAGCTCTCAAAAGTCTCTAAAACTCTGGTTCAGCAATTTCTCTTTGCATTACCTGCGGTCCCGAACCTAATGGTCATGTCTCCTACACACCTGACTGCTCTGTCTCTATGCTATGGGCGCGGACCCCTGTAAAAGTTAAAAAGGCGCGAGTACATTCTAAAAAATCACTTTCAGTTATTTCTAGAAGCTTCTAGAAGGAATCTTGAGGTGAAAAGTTTGCTCTCTTAAGGTTCATGCATACCATACCTTAAGGAGCTAACCCCTTGATGTGAGGAGCTTATCCCTTTGAAGGAGGATTCTATCCCTTCATAGGTGGACCTGTAATGTCCTTCCCCGCACTATAAAAAGAAGCATTGAGTTGGTTACTTGTGAGGTTAGAAGCTGAATATTTTTGACGTGAAATGTTGTTGGAACTTAGTTTTCTTCGTTGAGTTTTTATGAGGAGAGATTACATACCTCTATGATCTCATTTGGAAGAGTGCAAGGCTTGTCAAAGTAAAGAAAATTCCTATCTCGGACCCCAGAAAGAGCTTGTTCAACATCAAGGCTGAAAAGGTTGTAAGGTTCTTCTACTTCAAAGTTAATACAAATAAGTTTGCTTTTCTCAATAGGTTGTTGATTCATTTTCTATTTTATGGATTCCTTGATCACCATAATAGACATGATTTATTATATTTGTTATGCAGGTGCGATTTAATGTTTTCTTTTTTGTGATTGCAGGTCCTCAAAGGTAACTCTTTCGAATGATTGAAGGATGGCTACTACGAACAAGCATTGGATCTAAGGTAGGGTCTTAACACCTTTATAGTATTTATTTATAAATCGTATATGTCTAGAGAAAGATATATTTGTTTGTCTATTTGTTGCTAGACTATCTTCTAATACTAGGGAGATTGGTCTTGTTTGCAAGATCGATTTATCCGGCCAACAAATTGGCGACTCCACTAGGGAGCTAAATTTGGTTTTTGGTTTTCCTTTGTTTTGACTTGAGAAAATTGTTTTCACTTCTGGTTTTTGATTGATGTACGCTGGCTTGGGTAGTTTTTAGAATCTAGATTGTTTTTTGTTTTTTTCAAAGTTTTCAGGGGACTGCACTTTCTCTTTACAAATAGTGACGGCATCTCTGCATTTTTCCTTTAGTAAACAAAGTGGGACCGCATCTGTTTCTTCTGGAAGCCTACAGACCCTGTAAAATTTTTGAAAAACCTAAAATATCTTCTTCCAGTTAAGTTTAGTTTGCATTTAGGATTTTAAGTGTCTACCCAGATCTACATTTTTCCTGTCAAAAATATCTTGTGAGTGAGTTCCGATAGTATTTTTGTTTTAGATGAATTTCTAGAAGTTTTGCATGCCTGGAGTGGTTTTCACTTGGTCTCTATAGTGACTCAAAGATCATAAGATTGAGAAACCTTAGATTACCCTGGTGTCTTTTCGCCTTCTTGATGAGTCTGACTTGGTTGTGAAATCTATCCTTTGTGAGAAATAGATTTAGTTTTCTCTTTGCAAATCTTTGAACAAGCTTTGTTATAAGTTTTGAATTTCATTTTTACAAAAGAAAACATATCTGGATGTTTTTGATTGGTTTGTTATTCTGAACAAATGAATCCTTAGTTTACTGAACAACTAAGTAAAACGTCCTCAAAAAGAATTGAATCTTTTTATTCAATTAGTTTTTTAAAACTTTTTAGATCTCAAAATTAATTTTGTAGTTTTGAGTGTTTTTCTAGAACTTGTAGAACTCTTTTGAAGAAAATTGTTTTTTGTAGTTTTGAGTTTTGAAAAAGGAAAGGGATTTATTGTGAGCATTAATTATTAGGCTTATTTTGAGTTCTTATTGAAAAAGACAAAAATATTTTCTTTCCATTTCCATGTTGAAAGAAAGATTTTTTTCTTAAAGAATTGCATTCTCAAACTCTTTATTTTAGCTAGAATTTCATTGAAAGAAAAACAAATTGCTTATCATTTTAGGTGCACCTTTTTAGTGTTTTTGGAGTCGAGTATTCACACCATCAAAGTTTCATTTCCATACCTATTGACTTAAAGAACAATCCATAAAAGCAACGCTTAATTAAAATTGATCTAGTAATCTTTTCTATTTCTAGGGCTCTTATCACCAATATAGCTTAGGCTGGTATCTTGGAGTAGGGAGTAATTAACTCTCCAAGATAGTTAAAACAAACAAGTAGATACATCTTGCTGTAGGAAATAAATTCAATTGTAATTGATACATTCTAGGAAGTTTCTCTTAAAGGAGTCAATCACGAGATCATGTCCGAACCTTTGAGACAATCAATTTTGTTTCATTGGGAAAGATAGAAGATTTGTGCGTATTATAAATGGTAAACCTCGGATTAACCATTATCGAGGAGCCTGGGGTCACTTGTTGGTAAACCTCGGATTGACCATGTCGAGGAGCCTTCAAGGGGATTGAGCTTTGTTACTCTGCCCTTGCGCGTAGATCAGATCGTAGATTGTTCCCCTAGTTGTATTTGTTGTTGTTGGTAACCTTAGTGTCCATAAACGTAAGATTATTTCTTAAGGTGACAGTGAAGGAAGGATCTCACTGTACCTAGAGTAGACGTTGACTAGACTCACTTGGACTCTCTAGGCGGTTCTCTTCACTCGAGATGGTTTTGTGAAGAAGCTTGTGCTAGTCTGTTTCATTAAGCAGGTTGTCGAGGTAACTGTTCCAACCACCCTTTCTGCATTAAACTTCTACTACGTTGGATTTCATCACCAACTAGTGTTTTTAGTATGAGAAGTTACTGTTTGTGTGTGGTTTTAACTCTTATATTTTTTAGGCATGTGATTCAAGTGTTTGTTTCTTTAGAGACTTTAGGTGGTTTTATTGAAATTTTCTTTGTTTTCATCTGATTAATTAATATTAAATCGTGGTTGAATTACTAAGGCAATCTCGTAGACTTCAGGGGAAACTTCCTGAGTATACACCAAGCTAGCTTGAAGGGATACGAGCTCTTGTATCACCTAGTGACAGTAGAGTTGGATCACCAGAAGTCAAAGAGTCAACTTTAATTGTTCATCTTGATTATCAAATACAAACAACACAGTATATTCAAGAGCTAATTTCATTTTTTGAAGTTACTGGTAGTATTTCTCCTTCCAGTGAATTAGCTGAAGAACCTGAAATTTCTGAGCCTAACACTGAACCTACTGCTACTCCAACTTTAGGATTTGCTTCTCCAACTTATAGTGGTCCTAGTTCACCTAGGGTAGGAAACATCGTTACTCAAAATCTTCCTTCTGACCTCATCTCTATTGAAGAACTTGTTAGTCCAGACGAAGACGTAACTCTTCCCAAAAAACCAATAGACTTTAAATCTTAGGGAGTGTGAATCAATATTATATATTCCTTTTAGGAGTCACACTTGGTATGTATCATTGATAAGTTTTTTAGAAAACCCGAGTCTTAGATTTTCACCACCTCGAATTCCTTTTCATCCTACACCAAGGCATTATTATCCTTCATCGATCATGTCAAGACAGTCATCTACGTTTTCCCAATCACCGAAAACATTTTTATATGGTGGTCCTTCTGTTCCTTCGAGGTAACAGTCACTCACTGGTAATTTTTTAGGAGCATCTCCTCGACCAATTGAACATGAGTTATCAACTGGTAGTAATGGAATTCAAGCATTGAATATAGAAGAAATCCTTATGATGTCTGGTAGTATTCCGAAACCTCAACCTCAAGGTAGTCAGTTACTACCTGGGGGCAACCTCAAGGTAGTCAGTTACTGCCTAGAGGGCAACCTCAAGGTGGTTAGTTACCGCCTAGGGGGCAACCACAAGGTAGTAAATTACCACCTGGGGGGCAACCTCAAGGATAGTACATACCTTCGAGATAATACATACCTCAAGGTCAACCCTAGACTGAGTACATACCTCAAGGTCAACCCCAGTTTCAGTACATACCTCAAGGTCAACCCCAGTTTCAGTATGTGCCTCAGGGTTATCAACCTCAAGGTTAGTACCCAACTCAAGGTTTCCAACCACCTTCTGGTCCATCATTTTTACAAGAACCTAGAAATGTACTGCTTAATTATCAGCCCTATGTTCAACGAGGTTATGGTCCTCCATATGCTCAACCTTTTATGTGTCCATACTACAGAATGAATATGGCATGGGATCTGTCTCAAACTCAATAGACTATGCAACCTAATGTGTAGTTATCTAATCAACTTGGACAACCTTTGATTTCTGGTCTAACCTAGCAACATTTCCAACCTACTGTTCAAACTCTGCACCTAGTTTAGTTCAGCAACCTGGGCCTAGCTCACCTCAGACTCTACCTCAAAATGTTGCTGCAACTGCTGGAACTTTTGTTCAACCTACCACACCTGTTTCTGGAGTATCTATAGCTCTAGTTTCTACTATCCCTGCATCATTACAAACTCTTCAAGTCTCTGTGCCACAGTCAGGACCTACAGTTCAGACTTCGGTCCAAATGCCTGCAGGACAAGCTGGTCCAAGTATGATTGTCACAAGTCAACCGCAATTCACTTATCAACCATACTATGGATAGTATCAATTCGGTCCTACTATACAAAACCTAGTTTATCAATATCAATCGTATCCTGGCTATACTTATCAACATCCTCAACAACCCCAGTTTGGTCTGGTTAATCTTGGTTTCCCAAGAGGTTATAACATTCCTAATGCAAATCCAATTCCAGGTTATCCTGGATATCCTCCTCCTAGAGCTAGTCTTGTTACTCAAGGTTTTCGCGACCCTAACTATTAGTTACCATTTATTGCAACTTTGGATTTACCTAATTTGTCGCACCTTATGAACGATCTAATTTACTATCTTCTGTATTGGCTGCCAATGCCTAGTCAATTTCCCAGTGATATCCTGAAATTCGAGGGTAAGTCGGGAGAGGATCTGTCAAATCATGTTATGACTTATCATCTATGGTGTGAATCTAATTCAATAATTGATGATTCAATTCGATTGCATCTTTTTCAATGAACTCTTATTGGTCTTGCCGCCAAATGGTACATTGAGTTATCATGAGCCTCCTTTTATAATTTCAATCAGTTAGCCACTTCTTTCTTAACTTATTTTCAGTTTCCTGTTAGATACGACAATGGCACGGACCTGTTAATTCACTAAAAAAATCCACGTCCACATATATTTTTGATCATATTCATGAATGACGACGTAGAAGGCGTTTACTAAAAGTTTTATTTTCATTTTGGATCAAATTTTAGCGGAATGGTTCATCAAATCATTGTTACCCAAAATCACTGAAGACGTAGCTAAGGGAGGAGTTGTCACTGAAGAGCAAGTCATTGCTCAGGCTCAGTACCTTGACCTCATCTATATGTAATCAGGTACTTTACATGAAAAAATCCCTGATCTTCCAAAACACGACCAAATAACTACAGCTCCTTCAGGGTCTCATGCCACTGATGGTATGATTGGTTCAGTTATTACTAAAAGTAAGAAGAAATATTCAAAGAATTCTTCTCCTATAATAACTTTATCTGATTCCCCAACAGGAGATTCTTCCGCTGAAATTTCTGTCGACATTCATGTCATAGACTCATCTATGACCAAATCAAAATCTGGTAGTAAAAAGAAGGGGAAGAAGAAAAACAAACAAAATTCAAAAGATAAAACGGATAAAAATGTATCTACTGACGAAAAATGTAAACCTCGCTATCCTTGTTTCATTTGCAATGAGGATCATTTTACCAAAGACTGCCCACATCGAGTAGAGGTTTCGAAAATCATTAAAGGTTCTCAAACGCCTACTATCTTGAAGGATTCTTTTCCTACTCAAGATAGTAAGATGATTGGTTCTTCCTTGAATGCCTAAGACGAACCCATTATGATGATGTCTCATGTCAAGATTGTGATGCGATCACAAGATTATGGTTGTAAAAATCATGTTGGTGGTAAAGAAGTACAATCTTCTAATTCAAACACATTAACTTCACCTCCTCCTGGTTCTGGTCCACTACAGATCGAGAAACCCGACCCTGACTTAGTAATCAATCCGCTTGCTAAAGGTATACTTTGGAAATCAGCTTTCAATCCACATGCGAGAGCTGCTCATAATTATAACATTGTTGAAGACTTAGCTATTTCCCCTTCAGCGATGTTGACTTTGGAAGTGCTACAATCATGCCTAACACAACGTAAATTACTATTGTCTGCTATAAGAGTTGTCAATATACAGGATTCAAACCTAATAATCTTCGATTTGGAGAATAGTACACCTCGCCTACCTCATCAAATGGCTTTCCAGATTCCAGTGTTAGTCAAACACAGACATTGCTTTCAAACTGTGATTGATGAAGGGGCTTCTACATGTATTATGTCGATCCAGTGTTGGAGATCGCTTGGTTCTCCCACACTCAATCAATCTTTGACAATTCTAAAGGCTTTTGATGGTTGAGGGTTCCATCCTTTTAGTATTTTGTAGGATTTACTTATAGGGGTCGAAGGCAAAACCATAAATCTATATGTGGAAGTGGTTGATGCCCCTCTAGATTACAACCTTCTACTGGGTCGCAGTTGGTCTTATGCTATGACTGCTATTGTTTCATTGGCTTTTGGCTTGTCAAGTTTCCTCATAATGGAAAGATCGTTACAATAGACCAGCTAACTTATTTCTCATCTGACCCAGCCTTTATAGATAGTATTCAGCACGTCGATAAAACAACTATCCCTTACAAGGATGGTGGAGTAGGTTTGATTAAAGATTCTGGTTTACTAGGAACTTTTTCCTTCCCTCCTCCTAATGTATCACCTTCTATTGCAACTATTCATATGATTTCATCGAACACTATTTCTTTTGATGATCCTTGGATTGTACCTTTCGATTCTGAGATGGATTCATTTGGTGCCGCGATACCTTTGAGTCCCTTTTAAATTGCATATCAAGTTGTACAATCATTTTTTGATTCTTGTTAAACCAAAACTGATCCAATGAATGTGGTACATGGGGAATCACTTTCGATATCAACCTCAACTACAACAACACTTTTTGATCATGTTCATACTGATGAGTAGATTCGTGAACTTTTTTTTGTTGATGATTTACCATGGGAAGATCTTCATCGCCGATCTTTGTTTTTACCTGAGCTTGATCATTTTGAAAATGCATTTTTATCTATTTTTACTACTAACTATGTCAAAGAACCACAGGATCCATTGCAACATTCTGATTCTGAGCTAAATTTGGGAAATATTTCTCGAACGGGTCCTATTGACATTTCAGTTAAGCCCGAAATTATTGAAAACATTCATATAGGTGATTTTTGTATGGATGATGGAATCCAAATTTATAAAGCCCTATTTCAAGAATTACATGACATGTTTGCCTGGTCATATGAAGAAATGCCAAGAATCAATCCATCAATTGTTGTCCATGAATTAAAACATACCTGGATGCTAAACCTTTCCGGCAACATTTACGTCAGATACATCCAAGAAAAGTTGTTGCTATTAAAGCTAAAGTTGAGAAATTATTTCATGCAGGTTTCATTTATCCAATTCCTTTAACAGATTGGGTATCAAATATTGTTCCAGTTAACAAAAAACAAGGAACGATAAGAATATGTATCGACTATAGGGATATTAATCAATATTGTCCTAAAGACAATTATCCAACCCCCTATATCGATCAAATTATTGATGATTGTGTCGGTAGTGAAATGTTCTCCTTTATGGATGGTAATTCTGGTTACAATCAAATCAACATACTCACTGCTGATCAACCTAAAATAATTTTCATTTGTCCATGGGGGACATTTGCTTATTGCAAATTACCCTTTGGATTGAAGAACGTTGGAGCAACTTTTCAAAGGGCTATGTCTTACACATTTCATGACATCAAGCACATTGCGCAGCCTTATCTCGATGATTTAACTACCCATTCATTATGTAGATTTGATCATCTCACTCATTTATGAGCTATCTTTATGAGATGTAGGAATTATCGAATTAGGCTGAATCCACACAAATGTGTATTCAGTGTAGAAATGGGTCGCTTACTGGGATTTGTCGTTTCAAATGCTGACATTTATGTCAATCCCTCGAAGGTTGAAGCTATCCTCAATCTAACTCCTCCTTCGAATCTTCACCAACTCCAAAGTTTGCAAGGGAAAGCAAGCTTTTTACGTCGTTTCATTCCTAACTACGCCGAGATAATGAAAGGTTTTACCAAGTTGTTGAAATAGAATACTCCATTCTTTTGGGATGAGATCACTGATAAATCTTTTGATGCACTTAAACACGCGTTAACCCATGCACCGTTACTGCATCCTCCCAATTATGACCAGGATTACTTTTTGTACCTCGCCCCTTCTCATTCCACCATTGGGATGGTTTTAGTTTAGGGAGATGAATTCAACAATGAACATGTGCTTTACTATCTTAGTCGCACTCTGCATCCGACTGAGCTTAAATATTCGCATGTGGAGAAATTGGCCTTGGCAGTTGTTCAAGCTATCCAAAGATTTCGTCACTACATCTTATTACGCAAAGCCACAGTAATTTCTGACTGTAACCCTAGGATGTATATCTTGACCAAAACATTTCTAGGGGGCAAGTATTCCAAATGGATAGTTATCCTGCAGGAATTTGACTTAGAAGTTGAAAAGTCCAAGGCAAAGAAAACTTTGGTTTTTGCTGAATTAATGTGTGATTTCTCGTATACTGATACTAAAATTGTGGCGGAGAAGCCCATTACAGATAAATCCTTATTTCTTATCAGTACTCTTGAACCTTGGTATGGAGATATTATTGTTTATCTCCAAATCCAATCTTTTTGGCCTGAAATATCACAATCTCAGCGATGGAAAATACATTTCCAATCCCAACAATACAATATTATTGGTGATACACTTTATCATCATGGGGCGGATTCTATTTTCCAACGTTGTCTAACTCATGAAGAAGCTGAAAAGGTTCTCAATGAATGTCACTCTGGAGCATGTGGAAGTCATATGTCTAGGTATGCCACAACGCAAAAGATAGTGTGCACTAGTTACTTCTAGCCATCCTTATTCAAAGATTGTATCTATGCAGTCCAGAAATCCCACAATTGTCAAATTTTTTATCGTAAGATGCGTGCTCCACCCTATAATTCTTGTCGGTCCTTTCACAAAGTGGGGTATTGACTTTATTACATGTAACCCTCACTCAATCGGGGGGTATGCATATATTATCCTAGTGGTAGATTATTTTACTAAGTGGGCCGAGGTGATGCCTACATTTTCGGCAGATGACAAAACTGCTACAACTTTCATATTCAATCATATAATTGCTAGATTCGATGTTCCTCAAGCTATTATTACTGATCATGGAAGTCACTTTCGAAATATCATGATGACTGAACTCATAGATCAACTTGGCCTATGCCACGATAGTTCTACTCCATATTACCCACAAGCTAATGGTTTGGTTGAAGCTATCAATAAAGTTTTAGTCACTATGATCCAATGAATCATTGGTATTCATAAGTCTAATTGGCATACCATGCTATTTTTAGCACTTTGGGCATATCGGACCTCAGTAAAAACATCAACGGGTTTCACTCCTTTTCCACTGGTCTATGGTTTGGAAGCAGTGCTACCTATTGAATGCGAAATTTCGTCATTACAATTAGCCATAGAATTGCTCCCAGCTACTTCTAAAGGGGAGAAACATTTTTTGTACTTAGCTCAACTAGATGAGAATTGACGCACTGCTGCAATAGCAAATGAGACTCATGTGAAACGAGTGAAATCTCAGTACGATATAAATGTTACACCTCGTAAATTTTCAAAAGGAGACCTAGTTTTACTATATGATCAAGCGAACGATAAGCTAGGGGCTAGAAAATTTTTACCTATGTGGCATGGTCCTTATACTGTTAAGCGAAAGCTGGCAAAAGGGGCTTATGAATTGATAGATTTTGATGGTGTCTCTTTAGGTAAACCCAGAAATGGACTTTATCTGAAGAGATATTATGCTTAAATTTTGGGTAGAGATTTTTTGTTAGATTAGTTTCTTTACAGCTGGTGTGTTTTAGATTAGAAAAGTGTGCCTAGTTTAGAGAGTGCTCTTATCATTATTCCTGCTTATCTTGATTTTACTCTTGATATTGCAGATGTCGACGTCTCTTCAAACATACATTGGTTTCGCTGATGGTGCTTGTCGTAGTACATAGAACATTTCTTCCACAGCTTGGGTTATCTATTCACCCTCTGATGAGTTAGTATCTATCCACGAGATAAGTCTCGGTCAAACAAAAAATAACATTGTAGAGTATAGTGCAGTGATTGAGTTATTATCTTAATCCATTTCATTTGGGATTTGGAGTTTGATTGTTAGGTTGGATTCTGAACTCATTGTATTACAGCTTAACAGGGTTTATGCCATTAGAAATCTAGTGTTATTAAGGTTATTTTTGAGAGTTCGTCTCTTGTAACGTGAATTTGATTACATTGAATACCAGCATATTCCAAGACATTTAAATACATTAGTAGATGCAGTTGCTTCTTGTATGATAAATAGACATTTCCAATAATCAAAACAGTAAATTTAAGAACATTCAATAACATGTTACATGAGATAGCTGGTAATAATGATATATCATAGCATAGAAGTAGTGTTTTAAAAGTACATCGTCTTCGATCATAGGTTGAAAAACACCTTATGATCAGAAAAAATGATAATAAAAAAAGACAAAAATGTTGTGTGAGTCTACAAAATCGATCATCCTATCCCTGGTGATGATCACAATAAGAAACCACTGCTCGGGCCACCCTACATAGGAACCTCCTAAAAGGTCCTGGGACCTCAATCACATATCTTTGTAACCTAAGTGGAATATCATCTATGCCAGTCTCTGGAATATCTACTGTCAAGCGCTCTAGATAATGCTCCAAGTCGATCAGGATCTCTGATGATTGGTCCTGTGGGGCCAGTACTACTGCAGCTGGGTGTCTCCTCTCGTAAGGCTAGAGAGCGGTTGGTCATCGTGGACCCACATCTGCATTTAAAACTTTTGATTGTCAGTTTTGGATGATTTAAAAAAAAAAATAGTTAAAACTTAAAAAGTGTTTAAAATGGTTTTTACTTGAATCATCCCATTGCTCTCCTAGTGGAAGAGTCATGTCTGGGTCACTGCGATAATCCATCCGGCATATGGAAAATCCTGAATCAGAAAATTTGGTTGTTCAACCAATGAAAACACTAAGGCGGAAATCGAACAACCTCTGAACCCTCCTCAGGGTGACAAGCCATCAAAGAAATCCAACGAAGTATCCTAGGCTCTTGAGGAAGACCAAGATCAACAGGAATATGTTGCAGGGCTAACATGGGGATCATCTCTAGAGAAAATCTTACCACGATAAATCCATATCCAAAGGTTTTCAGCTGTCCATTCTTTGTTCTAGTTAGTTGGCCTTTCACATTTTCAAACACAGCCTCGGACCAGTTGAATATGGTGCCTCGAAAATAGTCTACAACTATCTGCATCTTGGATCCAATAGCCACATGCAATGCTGCACTTTCGCATAGCCTGGTAACAATGAATGCAATAACCTTAAGCTTAGGATGGTTGATAGTTTTAATATCAATCTGTTTGTCCTTTGTTTGATCATCACAAAACTCCAATCAGAGACTAGCAACAAACTGGCCACCTGAATTGGTCCCGAAAAGAGATAATTGTTTGCCCCTCTTGGAAAAACTAGTCAAAAAATATATATCCTCAAGCTCGATTTCAAGCCGGTGGCCACCAATCACAAAGCACTAGTCCTACATGTTCCATATGTCTACCAGCCATTGCAAGAGATCTACTTGGGCCCTCACGCCTGGTATGGCCTAGAACTTAAACAGTCGGCATGCTCTGAATGCCTGCAATGTGGGCATATGATTTATTATGGCAATATCTACATCCTCGTGCTCGTGTTCTTTCCAATAAGCATTTTGAGCGTCCTACAATGGAAAAAAGACATATTAGAACAAGCTAGTTCGAAACATTTTGGGCGAAAATCAAGAAATTTGAATTTTTAAAATTCATTGCGCAGGGTCCGCACCTGCTACTTACACACAGTGCGTAGGTCCACATGGGTTGTGAGCAATAGGTGCAGACCTAAGGCCTTTTTCTTTATAGAAAAATTCGGGGTCCGCAAGGGCTACGTGTTTCACTTACGGACTCCTGTGAGCAACTTTCTAAACCTATTTTTCCTTCAAAAAACAAATTTAAAGCCTAAAATCGAAATGTAAGCAGATGAAATGCAAGTTAAGAAGTGTGGATTACTTGGAGCTAACGGTTTTTGATTCCGACAGACGAATTTTCCAAAATCTTCATAGGAACTTTCTTACCCAAAAGCTCTCACTTTTCACTCTAAACTCAAATGGTAAAAATTGAAGTTAGAAAAGCCCTTTTTATAAGTTTTTTCGAATAAATGAACTTTTAATTTATTTATTTTTCACTTTAAAAATGTAAATTTTTAAATACATTTTTATTTATCTTAAACAAGTATGAGTAACGTTTTGAGTTTTTGTCCAGAATATTCGATTTTTCAAGAAAATTGATCATTTTTCAACAAAGAGCATACTTTTATCACTTTTTTGGACTCTTTCAAAATTTACGAAAAAGTGAAACATTGGAGTTCTCTTTAAGCTCTTTTCTGTCTCATAAAATATGAAAAGATTGTCGAGTTTTTTCCCTCTTTAACTCGTTAAATGGAATTAAAAGGGTGGTCCACTTACAGCTCTTTTTTGACTGTATAAACATGAAAATATCGACGGGCTTTTGTCATTTCAAGTTTGATATTGGTTATGAAACAACGTGTCTTTGATCACTTTTTTACTTTTTCGGATCAGAGACACTAATTATGAAAAGTATTCCTTGATCATAATGGTCAAGCAGTTCCCTTGAGTATTATTTTATACTTTTTCAATCTCGAGGGACACAAATTTACGAAAAAGGAACCCCCATGGAGTTTTCTTAAGTTTTTATTCTGACTCCCTAAAATTGAAAAAAACCGAGTTTTTCCTATACTAGACTCATTAAAATTTAACATTAAAGGACCTGTTCAATTTTAAATAGGAACGAACCACTCCTTCTTAGGGTTCAAATTTTAAACTAAGTTGGACTCATCCGAAGGATGAGCTTATAAACAAGCAAATGTTATCCTCCTCAAGCTTGTCAAAAATAAAGAGGTACTTGCTAGAAATGGTGGGGGAAAAGAGAGAAAAATGAACCTGTAAGTTACACTTTGTTTTTAGAAAAGTCATTAACCACTCTTGAACACGACACTTTTTGTTAACCTGAATTAGGAAATCCTTTACCTAACAGTTAATCAAACCACATTGAAATTCTTCAATTGGTTTCTAGGTATTAGCTTTGCATCAATTGTCACCAAGCCATCTACAGTGTTGTTATGTGTTCAAGAGATCAGTTCAAACAAACCATTCATCTGCAAAATATATGTCATGCATTTTGACCATCCCTGAGTTAGTCCTTGCCGATATATTTCTTCAAAACTTGATATATGATTTCATGTTGTGGGGTTATCTACGACGGATCTCTTTCTATTGACATCAGCTCATTATCTAGGAAGTTGGTCTAGAAATCATCAATATCTTGAAATATGCATGCCCTAATGGCAGGTTTCTCGCCTTCGACGATAGGTTGCATCTTTGACCTTCGAACAAAGGATTCTATGACATGTTCGACTTCGGCTCATTTATTCACATTTCATGGATTTTATTGAGTACTTTGAGAGCCATTAACATTACTGGTGGTTTCTCTCACGCTTGTTAACAGTTCACATCATTGATTGGTAATCAAGTGGTTTCTACCATGTTCAACTTCGACACATTTATTCACATGGATAGAATCGTACTAGTTCGGGAAGCAGAAATCAAGACCCTAGATCTAGTTTCTACCATCCAGGCTGCGAGGAGTTTTTTATTCATTATACAGTGGACTATTCATAAACAGATGGTTACGCCCATACTGTGTCTACATATGTCTATACTCTTGATTTATTACATATTCATTCCTGTATCAGAATAGTTTAGTCAGTTTTCTAGTCAGTTTTGATCTGAGTATGGGAATGCCTACCTCAACTATGATATGTCTACATATATATATTTTGTATTGAATGTTTTTATAGGTTCCGACTGGGGTATCCATACGATGATCCTTGAAATGATAAAGTACTTCACTCTTCATAAATGGCAGACTCTATCTTCATCTATTATAGACTTCGCACTTTAGGGGCTAATCTATTGCACTAAAAATTGTCACCTTGACATTCTGCAATTTGTGTGAGTCCATTACCTCTCATACTTTCCTCCTTTACAATTATTAAGCCTCAGTTCCTCATATCAAGCCTTGAAAATAAGAGAAAGCACTCAAAAGTCTCTAAAACTCTGGTTCCACAGTTTCTCTTTGCATTACCTGTAGTGCCGCACCTAATGGTCATGTCTCCTACGCACCTAACCGCTCTGTCTCTATGTTATGGGTGCAGATCCATGTAAAAGTTAAAAAGGCGCGAGTACATTCTAAAAACTCACTTTCAGTCATTTCTAGAAGCTTTTGGAAGGAATCTTGAGGTGGCAAGTTCGCTCTCTTAAGGTTCATGCATCCAATACCTTAAGGAGCTAACCCCTTATTGTGAGGAGCTTATCCCTTTGAAGGAGGATTCTATCCCTTCATAGGTGGACCTATAACCTCCTTTCCTGCACTATAAAAAGAAGCATTGGGCTGGTTATTTGTGAGGTTAGAAGCTGAATATTTTTGAGGTGAAATGTTGTTGGAACTTAGTCTTCTTAGTTGAGTTTTTATGATGAGAGATTACATACCTCTATGATCTCATTTGGAAGAGTGCAAGGCTTGTCAAAGTAAAGGAAATTCCTATTTTGGACCCTAGGAAGAGCTTGTTCAACATCAAGGATGAAAAGGTTGTAAGGTTCTTCTACTTCAAAGTTAATACAAATAAGTTTGTTTTTCTCAATAAGTTGTTGATTCATGGTTTATTTTATGGATTCCTTGATCACCATAATAGACATGATTTATGATATTTGCTATGCAGGTGCTATTTAATGTTTTCTTGTTTGTGATTGCAAGTCCTCAAAGGTAACTCTTTCGAACGATTGAAGGATGGCTACTATGAGCAAGCATTGGATCTGAGGTAGGGTCTTAACACCTTTATAGTATTTATTTATAAATCTTATATGTCTAGAGAAAGATAGATTGGTTTCTCTGTTTGTTGCTAGACTATCTTCTGATACTAGGGAGATCGTTCTTGTCCGCAAGATCGATTTATCGACCAACACTAGGTGGAATGCATGAAGGAGGGATCGATGTACAATATTGGGATCCCTAATGTCATGTTAGGAAGGACCAATGAAGCCATGACAGGGACAAAAAATACTCACGGAGGAGGAAATAAGAAAGGTATATGTCCTGCGAGGTAATGTCCCGACGAAATAGCTCCTAGATGGTTGAGACTTGGAGGAAAAGTTCTTGGTGGAAACATAGGAGAGGCACACGCAAACGGAGGAGGTCCTGGGAGTGGACTTGAAGGGCTCAACTGGGATTGAAACAATAGGGTGTTCAGGGCTAGTTGTAGACTACTTAAGGGCAGCTCCTAATGCTTGTAATTTTCAAACACTCATAGAGTTAGGCTCTAAGATGAGAGGAGGAGGATCAGGGAAGGAACCCAATAATTATTAATCTTTATAGGCTCGAGGTAAAATACCAGTGATATTGAAAATTAAATTAACTTAGAAAAATATATAAAGCACACATAGAAACTAGACACAAAATATTGGTGGAAAAGGCTTCAGCCTCATGCTTCCTCAGGTATTCTCTCTCTCATTAAAATAATTGAATGTAGTGTTACAAATAAATAGATGAGAGAGTGTTCTCAAGATACTACATTCTATCTTAGACACCTTTTTATGAGATAATTTCTCCTTTGGTTGAGATAATTTCTCACCAGACACACACTAATATAGGAGTTACCTAAACTAATTCCTATCTTAGAGGACCAACCAAAGAGTTAGGCACAAATTCCTAACTTGTAATATTTAATTACGCCGTAAGATGTTTCCCTCTGAAATCAACTTCCCTCATTGCCTACCTATCATTTTGTGCACCATACGATTAGATGTTAGACGATTAAACAAATTTCAACCGTTAGATCATGACAAGAGGAAGAGACACCGGGCAATGGAAACGGTACAGGCATTTGGAAGAGACACGGGCGGAATGGAAACCGTAAACTCATTTTATGTTATGGCATTAGCACCATGAGATGCCGGAATCGCCTTCAGCAAAGGCAAAATCTAGCCAGCCGAGAGCACGGACAAACCCTTCACCAACACTGAACCCTTGAGAAGCCTCAAGCTTTAAGCAGTGGAGGTGGCTACTCTGCACAAGCTCTCATCTGTACAAGAAACCCAATAAGTAGACGAAGAAACCGCTGCGTTCACCCTTGCCACGTGATCTACACGATTTATACAAACCGATTCGGAGACGAAAATTCTTGAGGCTACGCCTATCACCATAAAAGAAGTCGATTTCTGCAGACTGGTTTCGACATGAAAATTCATGAAATTACTAAAATTCTAAGAAATTCAAAAGTATTGCTTCAAGATTTGAGATGTTGTGCTTTTATTGATAATTTATGTACTTAACAAGTTTTATTTTAGATTGTTTTCTGTTTCGTCAAGTTTTTTTTTCGCAGGAAGACTGTACAGAAGAATAGAAAAACCATAACATTATTTGGTAAAACAACCATATTATCCAGTAAAGATATAACAAAATCATGATGCGCATGATTTGTATAGATTTTTATGGCTGGGATCTGAGACGCTCACATGTCAGTTTGCTTTCACAGGTAAAGGATAGACCATCTAGTTTACTGTCATAGAAAATTCGTACTTTAAAGAATTTTATAGGAAAGAAATTCGAGTTCCTTTTTTCAGCATCTAGATTTCTAGCCCCACACATACACAAAACTCTCAGAACTGTAATTATTTAGATCAAAAATTTGAAGAACCGCTGAGGCTTTCTTCATCGTCGGAAGAGGAAGAAGCAAAATCCAAGAAGATACCACTACAAATCTCTGCATAAACTTGGCTCAGCAAATCCCTGTAAACGGGACATGTGATATTTTGGTAACAATACAGCAATTCTTCCACATCCATAAGATCGGTCACATTCTTGTCCTCCGCAACCATCTCTATGACATAGTTTCGAAACTGCTTGCACGCATCCTCGACCTCCGCAATGGACCTCGATCTTGCGACCTTAAGCGGCACCTCACCTTCGATTTCTGGCCTCTCGAATTTCATGGCAGAGATTGCTTGCTTCAAAGACGATGCGGACCTAAAAGAAGTATTATTGTAAATCGCGCAATGTTGCTCACGAATTTTAGCGCCATGAACAAGAGCTTCCATATCCGAGCAGCAGGGTTTCTTGACTTGAAACTGAACCTGAGAATTCAGCACTAGACCAGTGGACTGGCATCAAAGATATGTGCAATCTTGAGGCTTAAGCCTTCTCCACTGCTCTTATAGCAACTTCAACTTCCCTCTGGTTAATTCCATGAGATCAGAGGTTTAAGCTGAAGCTGTTTTACGTGTAGTAATCTCCATGATTCTTTGGGTTTGTTGTAGGACTTTCTTGACACGAACGATATTTTTAAAATATATGATAACATCTAATTTTTATTATTTAAAAGAAAAAATTGATTACTTAGCATTATTTGAAAATGTGGGTTAACATTTTTATTATTAAAAATATTATTTTAATTTATTATTATTAATTAAAAATTTATATTAAATTTTATTAAAATATTGAAAATTTGACTAAATAAATTTTCATGAACATGCTATTATAATCTTATGTTTTTACTTAAAATGTATTTTTAATTATACATTTTTATTAAACAAAAATACATTTTTAAGCTGAAGAATTCCAGATAATGTAAGGTTAACTCATGCATTTTATTTCCAAAGCACTATGTTAGAGATGCTAGCACATTTTGAGGCACCAATTCAAAATGTACATGCAGTCATCACCTTGCTTGCATTACTAGCCTAATCTTATGATAGTATGGTCACTTCATTTGACATAGAGCCGAGATCGCCATAGTAATGCTAGAGAAGACATGAAAGAAATATTCAAGGTTGATAACAAAAAACACAGTTTTCTTTCAGCAAGTAGGAACAAGAAGTTCGAGAAAAAGGTTGTTGATCTG
>APFE031582392.1:0-10919 GCA_000404065.3 Pinus taeda
AAACACTGGTAAAATTCGACACATCTTGGCCCCTTCCCTATCGTAGTGTGGTCCACTTTATGTATTTATCCTCATAGCTCCTGACAGGGTAATACTACTCCTTGATGGCATCCTGGAACGAATCCCAAGTGGGTGTGGGAAAAAAAAGTGAGGGCATACTTTCATCCTTATTCTCACAATAGTTTTTCCACCAGTCCTTGATGTTGGGGTAGATTTGAGAAGAGAAAAAGTAATCTTTTCCTGAATGAAAACTCATGAATAGAAAAATATCCTTCTAGCAGATTTAACCATTTATCTATGGCATCCACATCTATCTAACCCTCAAATATGGGAATGTCAAAGTTAACTTATACCTTAAAGGGTGTGGCACTTGCAAAGTAGCTATTGGAAGTAGATGTGTCACCCTTGGGTAGCTGCTAAAGGATATGAAAAAAGTTGTCGATCATCGCATTCCTTTGTTGCTCAAGGGATTCTTCAGGCAATATTTTGAAAGGATATCTTGCCTGCTCATCTTTCTTTTCATCCACCATGGGAGGTCGTCGAGATTTGTGAGGCTGGTCTTATAAATGTTTGACCAGTTCAATCCCTAACTCTGTATATCCCAACCTTGTTAGGGATATCCAAACAAAAATAAAGAAAGAGTAGACTGCTTTGACACCACTGATCCAAATTTAAATAGGAACACAATAAATTACAGATATAACCATAAATACAAATATGCAGCAAAAATTTCACTTCATTTCATTAATATCAAATACTGAAATATGCTTACAAATAGAATGGAAAAAAGACTAGCTTGGACAATGGTAGCTTATATCTAAGAAGAGATGTGGTGTCTACATGCCTCTGAACTATGTTACAATGAGGCTCAAGGGCCTATTTATTATTGAAAAACATGAGAAAACCCTAACCAACCAAAATCCTAACACTAGGAGTTGTAATGCCAAGAGTTTGTGGGCTCCATTGGGGTAAGTTGGGTAGCCAACTTCCCCGGGTCATAACTTGGTCATATTATCTCCTTTTGGCGTGTATGATACCTTGTTGGAAAGGTATTTATAGGTACTACACTATTTTCCATAGGACCATTCCTTTGGCTACAAGACTGTAATGAACCTAAAAAAATGCCAGTTAGGTGGTGAAAACTGCTCCAGAAGTTGAGGACCTAAAAAACTGCTAAAAACAGTAAATGTTGAAATAAACAAGGAAACAAATGAATCTAACTGGAGATCTAGGTGGGATAGGTGGGTGGCCACCAATATCCACTTGGATATATAATAATCACTAATATTCCGATATCTTGTTATTAAAAACATATTTTTCAATGAATAAATGTATTCAACACCTTAGAAAAATCATGATGCACTTGAATTTTTACATCATAAATAATTCAAATATGTAATTATAACAAGTTTTGACCAAATTTCCAATGGGAGGTCACAAGGTCAATTATCCTCGATTCTCTCAGGGTTAGGCTATGTGAATAAGCCATTGGGATGTGATCCCTTCAGGTCGATTTGGCTAGATATTTCTTTGGAAAAAGAAAAAAAATGACAAGATTTTAGGCAAAAATGAGTGGAAAATGTGCCTAGAAAACGGCCAAGACATAGATTTTTTAAACTAAACTTATTGATACAAGAAAAAATAGTGAAAAAATCCCACTTATCTCATCAATGGCATATATATAATTGAACATAGATCCCAAGAATGTTCTTTGTTGCCTCAAGTTAATGAGCTTGAGAAGCTATGTTTAGGGTTTGAGAACCAAATGTTTTCTTCCCATTGCCATGGTGCTTGAGCTCAAGAAGTTTTCATTTAGGGTTTAATACCCCTAATTAATTACCATGTTTAGGTCTTAAAACCCATTTCCATTACACAAAACCTATTCATGGGACCCATATCACACTTGGATGGTAATGAACTTTGACCGTGGCCCTAATAACCATTCTTAGTATTTTCCTAAAACAAATTCCTATTTGGAGTCTATGTTGTTGTTTAATCATGGTGCCTGTTATCACTCCAGGAAAATCCCCTAGGTTGCAGCTCGGAGATGCCTATTAACATATAATCTTCAATATTGTTCTCATAACTATTGAAATGGATGAAGGTTTGGATCAATCCAGATAACCATTTCAACTCTATTTTTACTCAAGACATGCATGAACACCCTCAACTTTACAAGGCTTTAGACCACTAATGCTCAATAATTTGTAGATTCAATGGATATATTGAGAATACCAACTGTACGAGCAGATGCATATATAAACACATATGAATGGCTAGCTACAGGAAGTAAATGAAGCTTGCAAATATAATTTATCAATGCATCGATAAGATGATAGTTATTTAGCATTAGACACAAAAGAAACATGAACAACCTGTTCAAGTGCAAGCTTAGAACATAAGAGAAAATGAACATTGAACATATAACAGCAAAAGAAGCTTATATTGCTAGAATGAAGATGAGAAGCTTGAGTAGCAAAGTCTCTACAGTCTCCAGAAGTTGAACCCTTCATACATTTAACCTTCAACCATTTATAGGACTTTTACAATGCTCCTGAGCTCTCAAAGGCTTGGAGTGTATTAATCTATCCTATTTGTTTTTTAACTATTTGATGCCCTGACTAGGCAAGCATGGGCTCAGAGATTTCTTCTTCTAACATAAGAGTAATCTCATTAGGTTAGTTTGTTGTGCTGTCTGGGAGCTCACTCACGCAAGCAATGCTCCATGACCGTTTTGTTTGTTTGGATGAGCTGCGCTGTCTGCTTCATGATCGCTTCTGTTTGTTTGGATGAGCTGCACTGTCTGCTCCATGATCACTTCTATTGTTTTCAATGAGCTACACTGTCACCTTTCCCCTTCTAGCCTTCTATCTCGCGGTCTCTATTAGGTGATGGAATGGGTCCACATGCCTTTTGAAATCGTTTCAACTGATAACCATGATTGTTTTTGTTTCATACAAAAAATGCTACAACTATGCAAATCCCACCCATCTCTATTCATTCGGACTTAAAAAGTCTTTAAACATGGCCTATTTCTCTCTTGGGTTCACCTTTGCAGTGATATCACATATCCACCATTGATCTGGGAGCTCTAGATCCAATGGTTGTGATCCATTTCAGGTGGCTCTTTCATACGGTAGTTAAGTGCCCGATGATGATGGTTTTCTCTCTCCTCAGCCTGGACACGTGGCAACCGTTGTATGGGATCGGGTGGAGCCCAACCAAAACCATTTATTGCCCATGGCCTGCATGAAATCCTGCTTGTTTTTCGATTTCTTTTCTGTTTCAGAAATACATTAAAACATTGAAAATCATTAAAAAATGGCTTTGGAAGACCTGAAATATTATATATTTTCATTCCCGAACCCTTTCGGGTGCATTCCTTATCGCATCAGCACTGCTCCAGTGTTCCCTTTGTATTTTATAAATATGGAAAAATGACAAATAATGCATTGAAAATGGCTTTCACGTGGACCTCAAATATTATGAAATAATATTTAGAATTACATTGGGTCTGGTTCATCAGGTCGCACCCATACATGTGCATAGGCCCCACTCCTTGATGTTTCTCCAATGTGACATAGCGATGCGATCTGATTGCAATCGCATATCGCCCAAGCCAGAGGTCTTTCCATATAACATGGCATATGTCCCCATTGATTGCGATCCTGCGACGCAATGTAGGCTGTCGATCTGCGTGCTTGATCGATGGTCCACATTGCATCGCTGATCACCATTGCTCTGCGTGCTTACTCCATCGGCTTGCCTCCGCCGATTACGACCCGTCGATCCAATCATTAGAGATCGTTGATCAGGGATGTCTTTCGACCAACCTTAAGTCCTTTGTGTTGGCCGATTGTGATTTTCTACTTAGATCTGGGCCGTTGATTGGCTAGATCTGATGGCTGCTATGCATTCGACTGTGTATGCCTCTGATACATGGTTTTTTCACTGTTTTCATGTGTTCTAGCCTCCTGATAGTGTTTTTCTACACTTTTAAGGGCTCTTCTCCTACGCTGGTTTTCATCTTTGGCAGGATTTTGTTGTCTTTTGAAGGGTTAAAGGGCATATTTGGATCCATTTTTAGGCCATTTGCCAACAAGGCTAACAATGCCCATATCCCTTTTTTAGACTAGGGATACCTTATAGGTGACACCTTATATGGTGGTTAAGGATACTTTCATCACATTATATAGCCTATAGTTGTAAGGTTTATAAATGTTGTTTATGGTGCTTAAAGATAAGAAGCTTCATTTAGGGAACACAGATCTTCTTATCCTCTCCTAAACTTGTTTAGACCTTGAGGCCTATCGTTTGTTCAAAATTAACCTATTCATGATGGCAATGAAGACTAAGTTCAAGGAATTATGTCTAAACCCTAAAGCCCAAGTGTTTTCCTTCCTTAATTATGGTACTTGAGCTTAAGAAGATTCATTATAGTATTTCCCTCTTAATGCTTTTTGGTCTCAAGACCCATTTCTTTTTCTACATAGGAATGTGTGCACACCTTTAAGAACATATAACATGTATATGCCTTCTAAAATATACACACCTTATTATAAAAACACACTTACACCTTTATGGCATGGTACAAGGTGAGTAATGTGGAGACGTGAATGGATGTTTGACAAATATTAAATTAATTCAAATAGAACAAAATATGTTTTTTTCAAACAAAAAAGTTATATATTCATTATCAAGAATATATGCACGATTATTAATTACAATTGACTTCCTCAAGAGGATGGTGAATGCCCAAAAATATTGTTCATACCGCTAGATTCATCCTATTTATTATATCTCATTTCATTGTTCCAATTTTCAATGTTGTGTATCTTCTATTATACATATGTCCATTGGAAAAGAAAAGGCCAATCAAAATAGAGAAAAATGATAGGTAGAATTACATGTGGAATTCCATTGTGTATATTTCCTATCCATTGCTAAATTCATGTATTCCAAAATGTCTATGAGAAGCTACATGGCTTATTAGGACAGTGCATCCTCCTCCTCATTGAGCTCTCTCAAGATATGGATGTAGGTGATCCATTTTAATGTTGTGCCAAGTTATCGATTTTCCTTAAGAATTGGGTCCAAACCAATATTTTTAACAATGATCCTTCCATTTTCCTCCTCTTCAATAAATTTTCCAGAGTCCCCTAAGACTTGTATTATGGTGATGTTCTTCATTTTTTCCTATTTTTAAAAGGAGACAAAGCATAATAAATTTTTACTTGTCGTTTTGTACCTTTTGCAAGTGAGGATTTATTGTAGAGAAAGTGGGTTTAATTGAAGTATATGGCTACCCCAACCCCGTACAGAGGTATGTTTCCTTAACAGGAACTGTAAAAAAAACCCCACAATATTGATAATCAAGTTTAGTCATGCAAGGTGCTCTCTCTAGCGTGGATTTTTGCTCGGAATTGAACTCTCTTGCCAATGCAATACTTTTTGTTGCACAAGACTCAAGGGACATAGTCTTATACTAGAAAAAAATTGCATTGTGGGCTTTTCTTATACTATTTATCAAGGTACATGGGAGGCATATATAGGAGTTTACAATTTTATCAAGGAGAAAACACCTTATCAAACCCGCAAGTGAATTAGAGAGCCAACAAGCTTTTGGATTGAGGGAAGACTGTATGAGAGAATATACTTGTGTAACAAAGGAGCAATGTATAAAAAGGCGTGATGAAGATTCTTCATGCTAGAGGCACAATATGCTATGCTAGGTCCAAACCAACTGCGAGGGATAAAAACCTTCTAGGTTAGGAGCTTGTTACTTAGGGAAAGCTAAGTGTATTTTTTTTCTTTTAAAGGGCACTAGTTTTCTAGATGCTCTTCCACCACCATAATTTTAAACCTTTGAATTAATCTTCAACCCATGCCTTGTATTCGAGCTTAGCTATGAAAGCTCCATTAACTAGATTTTTTTCCCAACATAGAGTTAATAGTAATAAAATTTTGAGCTAACAAATTATTTATTTGTCCCATTCTCTTGCCACATCCCTGTCCAGGCTAAGATTTTGGGCCAATTTCCAAGAATTGATGACTATATCTTGTGGGATCCTTATGGAGGTTTCTGATAAACAAAAAATGTTTGCAACCTCCAAGTGATGTAGTAAGGGGGAGAAAGTATAAACATGTCCTGGGACCCAAACCAAGAGTCCTTAATAATACATACCTAGGATATTTCGCTGACTTTCCATGCTATCCACTTTCCGAACATTGGAAAAGGCCACCATTGCTTTCCATACAATTGAGCCTTTGGAGTATTTGTAGGGTTATTTAATCGAGTCAATGATTGATATGCCTTTGAGATATTTTCTCATGATGACCTTGGTCTAGAGGGAATCACCAATGATCATTATCCAAAGATTCTTGCCAACAATTGATTTAGAAAAGAGAAATAAGATTTTGAGGCCCCATCCTCCATATTTTTTTAGGGCTGCCAATTTAGTCCATTAAACCAATGATCATTATCCAAAGATTCTTGCCAGCAATTGATTTAGCAAAGAGAAATAAGATTTTGAGGCCCCATCCTCCATATTATTTTAGGGCTGCCAATTTAGTCCATCAAACCAGAGCTATGCCTCAAGTGGATCTCGAGTTTGTCCATGAAAAGTTGAAATTATGCCTGCTCATTTTGTTAATAATATGCTTAGGGAGAATTTATATAAAAAACAATAACCAAGAGTGCTCTCTAGCAATATTCATAAGAATGAGATGACCGCTGTAGCAGAGGAGATGTTGGGTCCAAATAAAAATAAGAGCTGGATTTTAGACTTCTATGGTTTATACTTTCTGAGTTAGTAACCAGAGAACCCACAGTAATACCCATATTTTGTCAACGTTTCAAATCCCAATAGGGATCCATCATCAGGACTATTTTTGAATGTCGATAGTAGAAGAGCTAAAATGAGATTTAAATAGTTATGAGGTGAGCTGTTATGATTTAAGGAAACATGAAGGTCGGCTGCTTAGTAATTAATATTATCTAAATATTTAAGTTTTTTATTAAATTAGGTTTTTAATTATTTTTGATGATAAATTAACAGTAATAATAAATAATAATGATGAAATTCTTACGTAATATTTTTCTCGTATAAATTAATAATTTTTATATATAATAATTTAAATAATTTGTAATAAGTAAATAATAAAAATAATTTTAATGAATAATTTGTAATATTAATTTAATATTTATAATAATTTTTAAAATTAATTATAATAATAATAAATAATAAATAAATAAGTATATATAATTGTATATAAATATTTACTACTAGATTATTTATTATCTTATAATAAATATTCAATAATTTAATCAATGTTTATAATAACTAACTATTTATTATATAATTAACAATTTTTATTAAATTGATTAATTAATGGGATTATTTTTAATAAATTGAATATAATTGAGATATTTTAGGGGTTGATGTGATTTATTCCTTAATTTTTTAATTAAATTTAAATAATGATACTATGAGTTTATATTTTTTTAATAATAATCATGTGGAGGAATTTTAATAAATTTTTAAATAATAATAAGTTAATTTATAATGATAATAATTAATACTTAGTAATAAAATATTATAAATAATATTAACATTTTTTAACTCAATTTTTATAAATAGTTATATATAAATAATAATAAAATTAATTCTTTGATATGAATTAGTAATAATTGAACATTTAATAGTCATAAATTAAATAATTTAAAAATAGTAGATAGTAAATTATTATAAATTTTCCACTACTCTTCATTATTATTGATAATTTAAATATATTAATAATTATTATAATTTAAATATTAATTATTAATGTTTTGAGATTGATTATTAAGAGTAACAGTAGTAATAAAGGTAACAAAACTAGATTTTGCTAAAATTACCTAAGAGGAAAGGGAAGGGGGATAGTTACCTATTGAGAGTTAGACCTAGGATGTTTTGGAGGTCTTAATATCTCTCATTAAGGGAAACCAGCTACTGCTGATGTCGATGCCATTGTCCCTGTTGAGATTATGTGGGTGTTTCATAATCTCAAGAGCCTCTCTAATCTTTAGCCTATGATGATGTTCTTCTCTTATGACAATTGAGGCTTTTTCCACATAGAGATGATGCTTGGTTTTACAGGAATGCTTTGCCAGGGCCGGAGTACGAGACCTATCATTCCTAAGAGCTTCTACCTTCTTAAATAGTGAGCCCAAATCCGCATCCCAGTATTTGTTGGGTTTCATGGAAAACACCAAAAATAGAAAATAAAGCATATAAATGCTTTTAAATTTTTTAATAAATAAACATTTACATTCAAATAGATTTTGGATTTTTTTTGGTTTTTTTTTTTTTTTTTTTTTTTTTTTAACTTTTTTTTTTATAATATAAAAAACAAAAAAAACAAAAAATAATAATTATAATATTGATTTAAAATAAAAATTTAAATTATAGTTGGTATTTTTTTTTGGGCTCTAGGTTTTGATACTCATGTTTTTCCATGGTCATTTCTTATGTAAAATAGCCTTCCTTTAATGGGGGAAAAAATAAAGCCGGTAGATCCATCTTAGACTCTTGATCATTAAGTGCCAGGGGATAAAATCTCTGTGAAAGTGCAATCTTTCCTCTAAATTTTACACTCACAAAGAGAAAATTAAACTCTTAACAAATCTAATAGAAAGTTAACATCTTAAAAGAATTTAATCATAAGTTTTAAAATATAAATATAATTATTTTAAATAAAATATAAATGAATCACGCATCTATGCATACCATAAATTGAATCTAAGATACTTCCATATGTCCTAATATTAAAAAGTTTGGTTAAAAAAATACTTGGTAATATTACTACATAGAAATGTAAATAAGTTTTGTAGAATTCAAATGAGAGTTTCGATATGTATCATATATCGTTACTTTAATTATTAAAAGTTATTCTTTTTAAAATTAGTATAGTTCTATTTTAAGCATGATTCTAAAACGAGCTTAGAGGGATAAAAAAATATTTACATGCAATTTTTTTTAGAGTGAAAAATATAATATGTAATTTTTCATTGTTCAAACAATATTTTTGAATGTTATGTAGCGTGTATAACTTGAACTTGTAAGTCCAATTTTTTTTCTTGGATTTCAAGAAGAAAAACATAGTTGGACTTCAAATGTAAAACTTATGCTTTATATGATATACACATAATTGTTTAAAATAATATATAATATATACATAGTTGACATTAAAATATTTTACGTAACATGTTTATCGAGAGATTTTATTAGTCCATATTAAAATGATTTTTTGTTATTAATATATTTTTAAGTATAAATCAATATTAATTAGAATTAAAATATCTTTTCTTTTAATAATTACTTTACATGAAATTGTCATATAGGCAACTAGCTAACCATGCATAACATTTTTTGTTTTTGTTTTTTTTATTTTATATATTGCTTTTCTATTTAGAGAGTATTTTATTTTTAATTTAAGGACATGTGTCAACTCCACCTTGCTTATGAATGGAATTGCACATTGCTCTCATACGTGAGTGTAGAATAAGTCTCTCGTCTCAATCATATATATATTTTTAGTTAACTAAAGAGATGTTAGAAGATACTTAAAATTCTATTTTATGTAAATAGATTATGTATTAACAAAATTAATGTAATAGAATAAGCCTATCGTCTCAATCATATATATATTTTTAGTTAACTAAAGAGATGTTAAAAGATACTTAAAATTCTATTTTATGTAAATAGATTATGTATTAACAAGATTAATGTAATAAAGAAATAAGTAATTATGTTTCAAAATTTATACTTATAAAAATATAAATGACAAATATTTAAATGGATTGGTTTTACTTTGTGCGTTAGAGAAATTTATGTAATATAAGATTACATTTTTCTAAATTTGCAATTATAAAAATATAAATGAAAAACATTGGTTAAATGAATCGTAGTTATATTTATTTGTTTTTAAAGAGTTAGATGTTATAAATTTCATATAAAAATTTAGAAATATGTTAAAATACTATTATTTATAATACATATTAATATTAATTTAAAAACGTGTTAATATTTTAAAACAGGGTAATTATGAGAAATTAAGATATATATATATATATATATATATATAATATATATATAATAAATATATATAATAATAATGTTCTTTTATTGAGTTTCACATTGCAATTCTACAAGCTAGTTTTCCATATCGTGACAAAATAAAAAACCGATATTTTCTATAAGTATACATTTACTAATATACATACACCAAACTAGACGACAACTATAAATATGACAAAACTGTCCACAAAGAAATACAATGGAGAATAAGACCATGAAACAAGGGGAATCTATAAACATTTTATTAGACTAGTGCTTGTGGGAACTTTTTGTAGAGCTATGATGATTTCCTTCATTTCTCAGAGTATGCAACTTGACCAATTGGCTGTGGAGGGCATTGATCTCATTGCTATGATGATTTATTTGTGCTTTAAGTCATTGCATTTCCTCGATCAGATGTAGAATAATATTGGATTGTTTGAGAATCTACCCTTGGAGATCATTTTTTCCCACATGAAGGGGGGTGTAGGCAGAGGTTGCAAGCATTGTGTTGGATCCCTATAATACTAGTGATTACCCCATTACTATTGTAGTTATACCCCTTATTAATATTGTTGTTCCCCTATTGCCCCCATATTGTTACTACTGTGCCCCATAGAATCCCTTTATTGTTATTTTTGTGGCTTTATATTATTATTGTTAGGTCGGCTGGTTTATATTGTGACTCCTTAGACTCCTATATATAGAAAGGAGGTTTTGTCATTTGAATCTTCCAAGAATTGTTCATTTATGTAATGTAAAGGAGGTTGCCCCCTCGAAGAGGCTGAATTCTAAGGTGTTGATCTATCTTTTCTATCTTTT
>APFE031582396.1:0-23163 GCA_000404065.3 Pinus taeda
GGAGAAAATCCAAATGAAGAAGTGATCCGACAAGTGGCATAGTGGTGGAAATCCTAATGAGGGTTGAATTCGCCATGTGGCACAAGGGCTTCCCAAGTGTGAAGTCAAACTGTTGTAGCATCTCCTCTGCTGGCAGTGTATTGTTCTTGAGATATGTGCATTGGTGTAGATGCTAGCCACATATGAGATGAGTGTAGAGAATGGGAGACAAACTCCCTCAAAACCTGTGCTTAACTATTGTGAATAATCCTCCAATAAATGAGATATGTATAGGCTTGTCCATGGAGGATCTTGGCTGGCCTATGTGGGCTGCAATAGATGGCCGCTAGCTATGGTTAACAAATGGTTGGATGGGTGTGGGGTGTTAACACATGGCTGGATGGGGGGAGTTAACTCCCATTTTTACTGCCCTTTGACTTCTAGCACTCAACTTGATGGACTCGACCCTCTTTCTAATTGAAGATGGACCACATTTGGTGGGATTTGGTCACCCCAAATTTTTGTAGCAAGCACAAATTCGCCCCTCCACTTGGCACTGAGATTTGGCCCTCTTATGTGGCTGTCCAAGTCATCATTAACTTAGTCTTTGAATTCACTTTGTTTTTCCACATCATTTCCACTTGTTGACATATTTATTTTGTCCACCATTTATTAATTTTTTCAACTTTTGTCACCACTTTATACCACTAAAATAGGAAAAAGGGATTTTGAGGGGCCACAAGTCATCTTTTGACCCTCAAAGTGGACTCTAGAAAAATGTTGGGATGGAGAGAATATTTTTTAAGTACTTATAAGCCCTCGAGCCCCAACATCTTTTAGGCTCATTTATTTAAAAAAAATTGAACAATTTAATTAGCAATCCCATTCCGCGGGAATTTTTAATAAATTAAAAAATTCTATCAAAAACTAATCAAATTTCATACACTTTAGATATGTCCTAGTATGGTAATATACATCGACTTTAGGCATTAGGATGGACCCAAGGCTCAATCATCAAAGCCGCCACTCCAGCTTTGGAGGTAGGTGATTGAAAAAACTCAGTTAATTATTCATTGTTCAAAAGCAAGAATAATTAGCTAGGTGAAAAAACACTCTAGAGTGTACTCACTCGATGATCAAGTCCCAAGTTGTCTAGGCCTTTTATAAAAGGTCATCATATCAGTGACATTTAATACAATTCCCCACATGGTTCCGAAATTTGAGGGAGAAGAATAGAGATGAGAGAGAAATGGTCAACAAGTGCCTATTGACTCCCAGTCTTCTGAAGAAAAAATGATTAGTGCTCTGTACATTGGGCCATGGGGTCTTCAAGTTTTGCCTGGTGCAACCTAGCAGATAACACTCTTCAAGGTTTATCTTATCACCATAAGGGAGGCTTCCCTGAACAAGACTCTTGCTATATATCCCAATGGTGAAACCCATAAAAGAAAGTAAAGTTTCTATGTGTATCTTGTACTGCCTATAAAGGCAACACTTGGCTCTGTCAATTGCTGCAAATTGCTCAATGAGACATCTGCCACGTGCTTTTCTTACATCATCCCTTCATACATTCAAAAATATATCTCATAGGAAAACTACTTGGAAACCTAAGTGACAAAACCAAGACTTTCTTATGTTGATATTCCAAGTGACAAGCTACAATATATTCATATGTGAAATGCATGTAATAACTTTACAAACAACCAATATAAGTTTTGGCTTGAAATAACAATATTTCAAAACCAACACTTGGAAGCATTCATGCATTTATTTTCTTGAATCTGAAAGAGTAACCATTGAAGCTATCCACAAATTTCAACTATTATGAAAAGACCCTAATTCTAGTGGGTTAAAGCATGAATCAGAGAATTAATTCTAAGTGACTATTCTTTAAATATTTTACAATCAATGAATGACTAAAGGATGACGAAGACCATTAATGATAATAGTCAGACTTCATCTAAATTAAAGAAAAAGTATTGCAGGTCTTTCAAGTATTTCTAGACAGACTATGGAATTCCCACTTTTGGTTTTGAATGAGAAAATAAACAGTATGTCAAACATTGCTATGAAAACCTATATTTGCATTTTCTTTGTTGAAGTGGGCATAAACTGTGAAGAATAACCTATGCACACCATTTTATCAACCGTTCAGAATGCAGTTCTACTCATCTGTTCATGCCCAAGATAATAAGACATTTCATTGCTAAAACTCACATAATATGGTAATAATACACATAAGAATAGCTGGAATATATTGCCAAGCATTATGGAATATTTATTGCACACAAACACACACGTGAAACTTTCATTCAAATCAATACAAACTACTACACAAGCATGAGTTTATTTTCAAACACTTTGGAAACAAACTTTGCACAACAGTAATATATATGTTAAAGTAGCCCAAAGAAATGTTGTGTATGTGTTGTTTTAAATGTGCAGCAAGAGAGGCATCCTCCTAGCAAACCTGTGATTCAAGATATCCACTAATGTCAAGCAACCCAACATGTTTCCACCTCAGAAATACAGACAACTGCCCCTATTTTAATGGATATGGCAAGCTGGAAATTGTCCTTGGCAGCTAAAAGCCCTTTAAATATCCAAATTGAACCAAGCTTCATTGCCTCTTAAAATTAGACGGAATTTCCCTTGGCAGTACAAAGCCCTTTAAATATCCACATTAATCCAAGCCTCACAACCTGTTAAACATAGAGTGGAAATCGTAGATTTATGGCTAAAAAATAAAAATATACCAATGCCTTGTTCTTGCTTGGCATCCTGAACAAAGGAATTTTTAAGTGTATTGGATCATTTGAAGCAAGCCCACAATTAAATCTTGAAGGAACTAAAAATGCCCAACACTTTGAGATCAAGAAGAAGGCTTTGAAGCGGCCTCCAGTGATCATGAAAGAGAAAGGTATGTAGTCCTTAAATTGGGGAAGAGTCAGCCAAAAATGAGAGGATAGGTTGCTTTCGTGATAGTGGTGACTATTCTAGTAGTTCCTACTTGGGTTACACCTTGTGAATTAGAAAGTTTTTCATTAAATTGAAAGAAAACTATTATTAGCTCTACTATTAGCTCCTACTAGCCATTAATCCCTCTGTAATTCATCAAGAAGCTGCAAAACAAAAGGCTACAAAGGTAGTCCATGATACTATTGAAAATAATGAAAGTACCCTTCCTGTTACCAGTCATCAAGTTGTAGCCACCACTTCCATTGGTGCTAGAATAAAGAGGGCTCATAGCAAGAAGAAGAGGAAGGAATGTCTAGTTAAAGCTGATTCTTCCAACGATTTCTTGTTGACATTTAAGGATCAATTTAGAAAATTTCCTGTTGAGTTAGTTTAATTTGACATAATAGGTTGGCTAGCTAAAAACATGTTGGCTAGCTAAATGCAAAAGTTCACAACAGACAATAGAGGGATATGAAGATGTAGTGTTTATAACAAATTGATATCTCTTATATGTTTTTGCAATTTGGACAAGTTTTACCTTGAATTCAAATGAATAAAACAATACTATCCAGTTTGCTTTTCATAGAAGCTAATTGGCAGCTGTATGACCAAAGTTACAATAACCACTTTTGGACTCTTCTTGTGAAAAGGAAGCCATAGAATTGTTATGAAGTGGAGTTTACCTAGAGTTATTTGGTTAAAAGAGAAAAACTACGAATAGGAACAATCCTACTAAAAGAACTATCTCACAATCTTTGCAACTGCTTTTACTGAAAAATTCAGTGCATGCCTTGTTTTTTCCATAATTTGTCATCCATATGGCCGAGCCAAAGTCTAAAACCTACCATTACCAGAAGTTGCTTCAAATACTGAATCAATACATACATCGGTTGAAATTATACCTCCCCTTAAATGTGTAAAATAAATTATTTCAAAAGATTTAATCACTTCTTTATTCCAAAGGCTTAACCTATTGATATTAATTTCTCTTGGGATTATGACCTTATTGATAATGCCTAAGATGACCATTGAACCCCCATGGCACTTCATGCTTGAGTTCTAAGAAAATTGCAGACAAATGCCTAAAGCCAACCTTTTTGCCATGTTTTTGGAGTTGATTCAATCTTCCAAGTGAACTTAGTTATTAGTCATCCTCCTTGGTAGATAATGAAACTCTTCCACCCTTATCCACCCGTTACCTCTGGCTTCCCCAAGATAGGATTCCTCACCTTACTAAGTATTCAATTATCTGTCCAAATCTTAGTGATTTGGCTTAGGTGTGCAAAATGCTTTAGGGTTCTAATACCATTTGGCCTTCCTCGTTGAGAACTGGAAACCCAATCTAAAATGGGCATTGGTATAACTTTTTAAATAGGACACATAAAACATGTCATGTATTATAAGTTAGGAAACTTATGAAACTCCAAATCTACTCAATTCTACATTTTGTATCTAAATATGAAACCTATTGTAAGGAGGCCATATAACTTATGAAACTCTTCACTTACAATAAATAAAATACGTTATATATTTATTGAAGTCATGTATATGCCTGTTTGACCTCTTGAAACGTTTTATCCTCCACATATCTAATAGTATAGAATTAGTGAAACTGGCCTTAATAGATGACATGACAATATATTGTAAAAGAAAAGAACATTATAGTAGATCTACAATGCCTCTCCACGTAAGAAATTTAAAACTAACATGCTACTTAAATTGAACTTAGACCATAAAGCAAACTACGAGGAGAAATATCTACCTTCATATTTGGAAAATTACTAATCTACTGAGGTGTGGTGTTATGTTTTCTATATTTCTAGAAGATAAATATGCGTTCGTTGTTGTATTTTAGAATCTAGATAAGACATATAGAAACATGTTGAAGGCTAGTTATTTGGTCCCAATTCTTTTCTGGAATCGTTTCAGTCAGTGCCAAGGATTAGAAACAAGCAGAAATAAAATGATACTCTAGGGCTTTTACTTGTATTCATACAATGCTAGTTTGCTTCAAGAGTTGTTCATGCCTCATTTGCAGATGCTGAAATTGAAGTTTAACTGAAGGTTTTTCTAGGAGGTAAGCCCCTGCGAGAGAGAGATTCTGAAGCAATGACATGCTTTTATTACTATCATCCAAATCATAGCAAGAAATTATAGAATTAGGAAAATCAATCAAGTTTCAGAAGTTTTATATATTTGGATACAATAAGGATCAATAAGTTAGGCCTCTCCTTGGTTTTTATTTAATCCTACCTCCTAATTCTTCCCCTCTACCCTTGTAGAAGACGTCAGGTCATGACAATACAAACTTATTTTATAATATTTCACTGGGGAAAAATGACATCGGATCATAGTACTGACTACCAGCTTAGTGAAGGTGTTGAAGTGGCCAACCTTCTATTTATAGAAACATGTTTGAATTTAATAAGAAGAGAAATGTTGCAAATGAAGGATAATTCTTGCCAATTACTATTAACTGTTAATGGCAGCTTGGATTGTAAATGTCTTTTAGTCTTCTTTCCTAACAAAGTTCTAGATATTTATTTCCTTTCTTAATTTGAGCAAATGTTTAACTTTATTCTGTGCAAGAATGAATGTTGATGAAAATAAATCAACTCTGCGGCAAGGGAAGGGAGAATATCCTTCAAATGCAATTGCTAGTAGATGTTTAGGAACTTTTGCAAGTGCACCAGCGCAATCAATTTCTGTGGAAAGTGGAAGTGGTGTATCAAGAGGTAGTGATGCAGTAATTACAACACCTTCCAGAAACAATCATATGGAAAGGGTACAACATTTAGATATTCATCAGCAAGACTTATATTCTTCAGATATGCAGGGTGAGTCTCATTCATTACTCTATGTTGTTGGCTTCTTGTGGTTGTGTATTTGTCATGTCTGAGATAGAGCATTACTGATCAGTTGTACCTTTGCACTTGAACAACACAAAGAAGAGAAAAAGAGTTCCTAGAGTCAATGGTGGTGAGAAGGGTGTGAGGGGACTCTGACA
The DNA here is from genome assembly GCA_000404065.3 of Pinus taeda. Lineage (NCBI taxonomy): Eukaryota > Viridiplantae > Streptophyta > Pinopsida > Pinales > Pinaceae > Pinus > Pinus taeda. The sequence continues at coordinate 5,945 of APFE031582396.1, forward strand.
ATTTAGCATGAAAGGTGTATCCTCACAATTCACCTATTCTCTTTCTTTTTCTGACTAAAAGTTTCCTTTGGTACATGTTCATGGATGGACATCTTTATATTTCTGGAGGTAATGGAATTGATATAAACCGATAGTAGATTCGTATGTGTTTGTTCTCGTAATGGCAATCATGGGGCACATAGGGAGGTCAAATGCAAGCTAGGTGTAGACCTCTCCAGCCATGGAGAGAATGTGCATAGATAATATGTGTGGAGTTCTGTTTAATCCCTATGCTTGACTAGCTCAAAAAAAATCTTGATCCACTCGCAAATAATGTTTTTGTTTGCTATACATGGTTTCCTTAGGGCATGCTTGTAATTATATTTGTATTACATGTTGGCCTCGGGGGTTTGTTTCACTTACAGTCGATTGTTTAACTATTTCCAGTCAGTCAGAAGATTGAGAGAAAGTCTCATACCACATATAATGAGGTAACAACATGAACATAGAGACTGCTTATTATTTAGCAATTGTTCCTTATTTATTTGTGAAGTATGACACCCATTTTTTTCTCATCAACTTATCTTAATTAAATATTGATATTCCAATATGTAGCATTTTTTAGCAAGAAATGCATAAGGCATCTCTAATTTTTTTTTACCATTGCATATAAAATGCTAAACTATAGTAATGGTTGATACATAGTACAATCAATGGGAATTGTGACATCCCCAGATCTTTGAAATTGATCAATTTGACTGGATCAATGGTGATATGGCCAAGTAATTAAAATGAATATTGGTTCAAGTGAAAGTTCTGGAAATGATATGCTGAGAATTCCCCCTAGGCACATGCTCTAGTAGGCAGTAGGAATGGATTCAATGAACCAGTGGCATGCAGAAAGTGTTATACGAGACTCATCTCTGAGAGGAAGAGTGAACATGGATTCTCAAGGGAAAAAGGGCTCTTGAACAGGAAAACTTTGTGCAGTCAAAGGTGGTTAGGACATGCTTACAAAACAATACTATGAATGCGAGAGAGGTATTAAATTTATTCAGTCTATTTGGACTTGAAAGAAATATCTAATCTATGAAAACTTTGGATCCTTGTAAGAAGTTCAATTTGTCAGTATTGTGCATCCTTTTATCTCAATTGAAAATACTTCATGCTTATATTTTTGAGATCATATGCTTGATTTGTTTGTAGCCCATTTGTAGTAAGTAATTGTTTCTTTTGCACGACGTTTTGAATTCAAATGTACAAATGAATTTAAGAGAAAAACTGGGAGTAGGAGATCCTAAAGGCTTTTCTATAGGTTATGCTTTTGAAACTCATCTGTATTTGACAGTGCCACACACATGTCTAACTGTCTTGTTCAAACAAACCAACATCTTTAGAAAGGTAAGGTTTTGGTTCAAGTTTTTTTATTAAGTAATTTATCTATTTGTTGGTCCACCAACTTTTACTACTTTTTTATATTATAATATACTAAGATGTTCAATTTTAGCTTATAAATTGTTTCTATCAAGCCAAAACGTTCTTGACCTTCTAGGCAAGTCAGATAATCCAAAAGAAAGTGACACATTAAAGTGCACTATATTAGGAACTTCAACATATCTAGCTATAGTTTTCCCACAACATGCAACAAGCTACCCCTAGTCTTATCTCACCATACCTTTGCTAGGAGAGATTCTATTGGCCTTCAATTGGTGGCTCAAATTTCATGGCATGCTAGTAAGCAAACAAGTTTTACCTAAAGCTATGGATCAAGAAGGAAATCCTTCATCAATTAATCAATGCAACTAGCTATAGTTTCCCCACAACATGCAACAGGATACCCCTAGTCTTATCTCACCATACCCTTGCTAGGAGATTGTATTGGCCTTCAACTAGTGGCTCAAATTTCATGGCACGCTAGTAAGCAAGCAAGTTTTCCCTAGCTGTGGATCCATAAGGAAATCCTTCATTAATTAATCAATTTTAAATAATTATTCTTTAACAATTTATTAAACACATTAGAAAACCATGTTTCTCCACACATTATTGTAATAATATTACAAGAACAAATTCAAAGTGAGAGATTCCATTTCTCTCCAAGAGTGTTGAGGTTTGATATAAATCATTGGTCATTTTACAAACCATGGATGTAGTAATATTTTTGCAGGACGAGATATCAATTATATTTCATCTGATAAAGAAACAATAAGTGACTTACAAACCGCAAATAAATAAGTACTTCCTGCAATTTATGGAAATTGTTAGCCAAACATAAACAAGAATTATAGTATGATTGGTTTTCTATCATTCAGTGCATCACCTTTTCACAAAACAAAGGGTTGGCCTTCAATAGGTTTATCAAAACAACTCTTGATCACCCAATATTGGACCATGAATATTTGGTGCAAACTACTCAAGACACAGTGGAGAGTAGATAAGAAAGCCTACCCTAGTGAGGTCATGCTCCCCATCAGCTAATTGTCACTTGGTTTTCTAACTAAGTTGTCTGCAAATTCTACGCTAGAAAGCGATTATGAGATTATTCACCTACAATCCTTTGTTTTTTTAGGGAGAACATCCTTTCGTATCAATCTCTTCTACTTTGGGGATATGGCAAGTGGAGAAGGAGGTACAAGTAGATCGGAAAAGGTAAGCTTACTTTGTTTTTATAGAATAATTACATAATATAATATGTTTTATATTTTGTTTTAGGTTTGAAGTTAGAACTATAATTTTAGAATTATACTTTGTGGTAAATCAATGAAACTTGGATAGGGAAAGAATCTGATAATAGAGTCCTTGCTTGACGATGTTTTTGTGATAGAAGGACTTAAAAAACTTCATGCTTTGGATGTTGAATCCCTATTCCATTTTCTTAATACAAAATCCCCTGAAGCTAACCAACTAGGTCCAGGTAATCAACAAGCTTTATGAGAATTAATAAATTCCCCATCCTCTCTTGGATCAAGAAAAAAATCGAAAAAAGTGTCATTAACATCAAACACCAACAATGAACATTGTTTTGAGACATCTTGTGTGATGGAAACTCCCAGGACCACAAATTCTTGTTCATCCTCAGCGTATGCATCATCTATTGGTAATTTAGTTACCAAGATAGAGTATGACCCTGTTTCAAGGGAGATAAGAAGGACAGATGCAGGAAAACAATTCTTAAATAGGCTAAAGGACTCATGCCTTTGACGATTTAGAGATCATCTTCACCTCACATTCTCTAAGATTCCACTTCACCTAAAAAAGATGGTGGTACAGGACATAGAGAATGAATTTGGTACTGGTTGGTCGGTTAAGAAGATAAAATTGCAAATGTCACTCAACTGTAAGAGGTTTCGTTGCAACCAAACAAGAAAAATTAAAAAAAAACCTCAAGATCAAAGACTGAAACAAAGACCATTTGACATACCTTTTAAAGTATGGAAAGAACATGTAAAATCATATGAGAAGTTGGATGCACAAAGAAAGGCCGGCGATGAAAGCAATGTTCAGGTATTGACTTTTTCATTAAATGTTATTTAGAATGTATTAATAATTATACGTATCTTAGGCATTTATTTGTGTGAAAATAAATTGAATTGGTTTATGTTTAAGGAAAAGGCATCCAAGGCGAGGTTAACCAAGACAAAATTCACTCATCGTAGTGGCCAGAAAGGCTTAAAAGCACTGATAACAACCTTTGTAATTATACTAAACATGTGATATTTTTTTAATAAAATTTGTACTAGAAGAAAGTCATTGTTATCTAATTTCTCCCTATTTATTGATTGACAGGAACTAAAATATGGAAGACCTCCAAATCATTTGGAAAAGGAGGTGTTGCAGCAAAAGAGATGGGTTGAATTTGTTGTTTGGATGGACTCTATGATATGTAATCTTAGTTGGATTTCCAATATACTTTTGAACCGTATTTTCATTTTATTTTTTAGTACTATTAGATATTATATCTTACCTCATTTTATGGTTAGCATTGTATAAAAAAAACATGTGTTGTGTTATGTAACTAATAATAACATGTAATATTGATTTTTTTTCCAAAATGCTATAGGTAATGATTGCCAAGACGATGATCATGATGATGATCCAAACTATGCTCAACATATATTAGGAGACGATGAGGATGAGGATGATGGTGGTGAAGGAGGATATGATGATGATAGTTGTGGTGTTGGTGATGATGTGGATGAGACTAATGAGGATGGGCAAGATGATCATGAGGATGATCTTGGTGGTGGTAGCTAAGCATGCACATGCATTGTTTTTTATGAAGAATCTATTGTGTAGAATGACATGGTTATGTTTAGATGGGTGTTGTGAATTTACCCTATATCAATTAAAAATTTTGATTTGGTAATCATACGATGAGTTTGATTTGATTAAATATGATGATGATATTATCATTATTATATTTTTCTTTAATTTATATATTGGAAAGTACCATCATTATTTTGATAGAGAATTATAATGTATGGTGATATTACCATCTTTGGATTTATGTTGCTAATTTATCGTAGAATAATGATATTCATGAAATATTTTGATATATTAATCATATTTGAATTTAATTTGTTTTGACTAAAAATTATACTGATCTTATTAGTATTATGTTGCTTTTTTATACATATGTGATGAAAATTGTCAATAAATCATTGTATATGATGACATTGTTATTTTTTTGGATGGATGTTGTCAATTTCCCTTAAATTTCTTTACAAATGATTTTGAATTGTGATATCTTCTTTAATGATATTTAGAAACTATGATATATTTCAGTATGCAATTGAAATTAGTAAAATGAATCTATAAAGGGGGTCATATATGTAAATATAAATATACTCTACATAAGAAGTCAAATGCGGATGTAACCATGGATGCAAAATTGAAAGTAAAATTGGATGTTAAACTAGGAATTAATACAAAATGCAAACAATGACATACAAAGAGTTTTAAACTAGAAGTGGAAATTTGTGCAATAGTTAACACAAAGAAGGGAAAAAAACACATGGCATACAAAAGGATATCAAATTGGGCAAACACAAGGACACATAAATGGACACCAAATTAGATGAAAAAAAAAAGAGACAACTAGATGTAAAATAAGATGAAAAGTTGAGTGCTAAAAAGAAGCAAAAAATGTTACAAATTAAGATGCCAAATGATGATGCAAAAAATGGTGTAAATTTGGGATGCAAACTTGGGTGCAAAAAAAGGAAAAAAAAAAGATGTAAGAAAAGACATAAAACAAGATGCAAAATGGGGATGAAGAAAGGTGAAACCAAAGATGCCATATTGGATGTAAAAAAATATGCATAATCAGATGCAAATTTAGGCTTAAATTTAGACACAAAATTACATGCAAATGTGGACACAAAATGACGCAAAAAAAGATGCAAATTTAGATGGTGAAAATGATGTAAAACTAGACACCAAAAAAATGCAAAATTGGATGAAAACGTGGGCGTAAATAATGGTGCAACATTGGACACATAAGTAGACACAAAAAATGGTGCAAAATGGGCATAAAAATAGCTCAAAATTGGATGCAAAAAGTGATGCAAAACTTGGTGCAAAAACAAATACAAAAGTAGACGTAAAAAATGGCTCTAAATTGAATGTACCATTAGACACAACATAAGATTCAAAGGTAAACACAACACATGACTCAACATAAGATGCAAATATAAATGCAAATTTGGATGCTCAAAAATGATGTAACATTGGATGCAAGAAATGGTGTTAAAAAAGATGCAAGATTGGATGAAACAAATGATGGAAAATATGGTGCAAAATGGAATGGGGAAAATGGAGACAAATCAAACGTAAAAGTGGACGTAAAAAATGGTCCAAAAAAAGATGCAAAAATGGGCACAAAAATGGATGAAAAATTTGGTGTTAAATCAAATTCAACACATGGTGCAAAGATAGGCACCAAAGCTGGTGTAAAAATAGGTACAAAATTAGAAGCAAAAACTAGTGTAAGACTAGATGCAAAACCTGGCGTAAGACTATATGCAAAAACTGACACAAAATGGATGCAGAAAAAGACATTAAATTGGATGCAAAATACGAAGTGAACTTGATGCAAATGCTGGCGCAAAAATCTAATCAAAGAATGACACAAAATAAGAAGCAAAAGATGATGAAAAATAGATGCAAAAAATGACACAAAACTAGAAGCAAAACGTGCCATAAAATAGATGCAAATCTTGGTTCAAAATTTGACGCAAAAAATGATGCATAGTTTGGTGTAAAAAATGATGCAAAATCTAGCGTGAAAAAGGATGAAAAATCAAGTGAAAAAAATGACACTTTAAAAATTGTACAATAGAGCCATATTTAGCGCCACGTTGCTCATCACAATTACAAAAAAATTGCACTAAAATCTGGCGCAAATCGTTGGTTTTGTTGTAGTGAATGAATGTCAATAAAAAAATTATTTTGTCTATTTTTTCATTGGATGACGAGTTCAAGAACTAGGGTAAGTATCTCATAAATTACCTATAAGATGATAAATCTATATGTTGTTTCTTCCTGATCCAAGACCTATGTGTATTTTAAAAAATATGGATTTGAGAATGTTTTTCTCTAGAATCTAAGATGATCCTTCAACAAATTATCAAGATTTGATTTTATGTAAGTGCCCAATGTATTTTCAATATTCTCAAAAACCAATAAATACCAGTTATGGAAGGGAAACTTAAGAAGACAAACCTAAACTAGAGTTCTAGTTATGAATATAATGTTAGTATCAAATTATGAAAACCAAAGAGCCTTGAAAAATCCCATGCTCCCTGTTGTCACTTCTAGAGACAACCTCAGATTGCTTACAAGACTAGTGCCTGGAACATCTATATTTTATGTGTCTCATATGATTCTTAGGAAACTGGAGACATCCCACACAGACACACACATACACACACACACACACACACACATATATACAATAAAAAACATGGGCTGGTTCATTCATCTAAGGAAATAAGCCATGTATCTCTGGTATTCCTTCACATATACAACTCACAGAAATATATGAATAAACTAGTGGAGGATGATTAGTTCGAGGACCTACAGTTTAATTAGGTTTAGCAAAGCAATGAAAGAAGAGAAGGAGATAGAATAACTCATGATATAGAGCTTGAAACATCAAGAATTCTACACTTATCTGAGTTAAAGATAAACATAACAGATGAAAGAGGATTGGATGCGATGATTCATGGAGCGCAATTTTAAAGATATAATCTCAAAGATCCATACAGCCATGTGCATTAACGATTTAATACAAATAAATTTGTAAGAACCTATGGAACATCTCTAGAAGCTACAATTAAATGAAATCCAGAGAGGGAACATGAACATAATGGAATTTAAACAGAGAGGTAACATACTGTAGTACTCAAAGGGGGAATCACCACCATTTCATTAACATTATGAAAGATGCAAATCTTGAATTCATACAGTCTCAAAAATAACATGTAGTTATTCTTTAGTATTTTGAACCATTTTTAACAGTGGCTTCCCTCTATTTATAAGAAGAGGGGAGCTCTGAACTATAATTACAACAAAATTCCTAGCCTATTCTCGACTATCAGATTGACCAGTTATTTCGACCCGGGATGGCTCTGCGGCCCAAAAATACTACAATCGAATTATTTGCCTCATTGAATTGTGACAAGTACATGATAACAAAACAAGTCAATTTACAGAGGAAAACTTTTGCAAAATATCTTAATGTTCATCCTTGTGATGGCTTTTGCTCAGGTTGTTGCTTGCCCATGGTATGGCCTCCTATTCCATTCAACTGATTCTCATCACTTATTCCTTTTCTGCTTGAATCATTCGTTCTCTAGAGATGGGAGTGGTCAACTATCAATTTAATGCCATAGTACAGAAGTAGAGGTCACCTGGGCAGTACTTCGTCTTCCCTCTGCATAGAGCACCATGCTGAATCATCAAGTCCTCTTGAGCTTTCATGACTTCATTTACTCTATCTGTGTCAACCTCGGTTTCATGTCACAAGGGGCCTTAAAGGGCCTTCCCATGCCAATTTTTGAATTCTCTATCTCCTTTCTTAAATGCCTCAGTTGTCGACCCACCATGCCTTTAAGTTTTGCATTACCTTCTTGCCTAGTTATCACATTGGGATTTCCCATTAAAAGCCCTTACAGGATGGGGCATTTTGCTTCATGCGACCTGGGGCTATGACCAAGCGCTTAGTCCTTGGGTGCTAGGACCTTTGGACTCGTACTTGTGAGATTTGTCCCTTTATTAAACAAAATCCTACATATCAATGATTTCTAATGTTTGCCTTCGATGCCTCCTCCCTAACATTGTAATCTCATATGTGCGATGCGGTCTGGCCCACTTGGAACAAGAATAAGGGAGGGTGTGTGCCCTCTATAGTTCGTGACCACCGAACACATTTATTGCAAATTTATATTTACACCAATCACCGGACTATGGATTCATTGCTATGTTGGAGGCACAAATAAAGGGAAACTGGTAAATGTTACATCGACAAAACGTGGAGAACAGCTTTTCATTCCATCAATGATAGTTGATGTGACAATCTGATTGGTCATTGATATATGTCTTTTCATAATTAAACTAATCAGTTTCATATTTAAAGAGTTGCTTCTCTGGGAGATTATCCAAATCGAGTTACTTCATTTACTACCCTATTCGCAATAATGTCCTAGTGTGGGTGATAATACGAGGAAATTTTTATTTCCAAAAATAATTTAGTATACATTTATTTTAATTTTAAATTATTTATTATATATTTAAAGTTTTTCATTGTATTTTTTTTTTTATAATTTACATTTTATATAATTTTTTTGAATAGTTAATATTAAGTGGGGCATGGTTTTTCTAGAATAATAATAATAATAATAGTAATGAGTCAATATCTATAATACAAATTAGTAAATATTTGTCTTAATATTACCTTTATCACTTAATTGTGATATTATTTTCCAATCAAATAAACAATAATAATAAAATATTTAACTTATATAAATTTATTTCATTTTCAATGTAAAATTAAAATAAATTTCATGTACGTAAATATTAAAATATAAAAAATCTAAATAAAATAATATATAAATAGAAGATATGTAATTAAAAGTTAAAAAAATGTAATAATATAACTATTTATAAGAGATATTCATAATTTTTTTTCAATGATTAATATATCGACCTATAATATTGGAAAAAATTGTTATGAAATGTGATCCAAAACCAATATATTCAATGTAAATCTATGTCATATTTTGTGTTCCAACTTCCAAACGAATTAAAAATATACGAAATTTGCAAAAATGGTAAAGTCTTTACTGACCTAAAATCTTATCAACGAGCTATTCTAATGCTGCATCTTCCTATATTTTCTTTATACTTAAGAAGACTCTCATCCCCTATGTTCTTGATTTTATAAAATCAATCCTGCAAGATCACATAATGTCCGTGAGCATTATCTATGTTTAATATGTAATTAAATAGCGAAATACAAATATATTTATCATTGTTTTTAGACACCTTATTTATCTTAATGATAATTTTTAAATAAATATATATTTCACAATTCACAAATTAAAATAATAATATTTTATTTGGTGCCAACAAAATATTTCTTATATAAATAAGAGAAAACTCACCCATATAATTTTTCTACATTATTAAACCACTAGTATTAATTAATTATATTTAGATTTCAAATTCTTATTTTAATATTGTCAAAAATAAGTTTGATTTAAGGGTCTTAGTGGGGATATAAGGGTGCATCATTCAATAAAAAAAAGGTCGATTATTGTGGTTTAAAAAACAACTACAGGATTTAATGTTAAACTTAAATAAAATAAAAAAATTAGACGAGGATAAAGTTATTAATAGTAGTATTTTATTATGTGATTTTGAATAAATTATATTTAGTTTCTTATTTATTTATACATTATAATCGTTGTATTTGTTTAACGGATTTGACTATCTAGTTGATTGAGTTTCATGATCAACTAACTATTTACATTGAGAAACTATTTGGCTTAGTCGACTAGACCCTTCAATATTCCTCCAATTTCGAAGTTTTCTTCATCCTAAAGAATGGGAAATTTTAAGATCTTGCAAAATTAAAATACAACCATGGGTTGTTGATTTGAATTTTGGTGGTATAATTATTTTGGAACATTTGGTTGATTGGTTAATGTGATGGAGTTAATGGATTTGAACCATTGTCATGAAAATAGAAGTGGGCTATTTTTTCATGTTTATTTTCTGTGTTTTAGAATTCGTATGTAGGTAATTTTTGTACGGGGTTAAAACCTACATATGGTATTAGAGTTGTTTTGGCTTCAAGGGGACGCCTTTGTTACTGAAGGGTTTCACTCGGGCCTGTGGTAGACCCTGTTCAGTGGGAGATCTGTGAGATTGATTCTGGTGGTGAAAAAAGATGGTGGGCAGTGGATAGATAGAGATCGAGAAATTTAATGGTCAGAGTTTTGAGCTATGGAAACTCAAGAAGGAGGATCTGTTGGTGGATAAAGATCAGTGGACCATGGTAGATCCGAGTACTAAACCAACAGGAGTGTCCGATGAAGAATGGAAGAAGTTAGATCGGAAGGGAGAGAGCACAATACGATTGTGTCTCTCAGATTCAATATCGTTGAATGCATCAGAGGAAGATACGGCTAAGGCTTTGTGGGATAATTTAGGGACTTTGTACCAATCTAAGTTTCTGGCAAATAAACTGTTCCTACAAAAAAAACTGTATAACTTGAGGATGAAAGATGGAGACTTGGTGACAGAACATATGAACGCATTTAATACTGTGTAAGTCAGTTATTATCTGTTGATATTAAAATTTCAGATGAAGATAAGTACATCAGTTTGTTGTGTTCTCTACTAGATTTGTGGGATAGTCTAGTTATTGCAATAGGTAGTAATACAACTGCCTTGTAGTTTGATGAAATAGTCTCATCCTTGCTGACAGAGGAGATGAGACAGAAAAATATGGAGAGCCAGAATGGTGATGCATTCTCTATATGAGGACGGTCCCAGAATAGAAAAAAAATAAGTCATCGAGTGGGAGATTTAAATCTCTAGGAAAACCTGTAAAGGTGGTGTGCTGGAAATGTGGAAAAGTAGGGCACTACAAAAGGGACTGTAAATATAAAGCTCCTGATAAAGGAAAGGGATTTGATGATGCTCCTTCTGTAGAGGCGAAAAACACCTCAGATGAAGGTGGGGATATGTACTTAGCTTATTCAAGTACACATGTAGATCATGAGACATGGTTGATTGACTCAGGTGCATCCTTTCACTTCACTTCCCATAGAGAGTGGTTCTATGAGTATCAGAACTATGATGGTGGTGATGTCTTCTTGGGGGATGACAGGAAAGCCAGAATCGTTGGCCGTAGAAAAGTAAAGTTGAATTTGCAAGGTGGAAGGGTTAGAACACTTCCGAGTGTTCTGCAGATTCATGCATTAGCCATAAATATGATTTCTGTAAGCAAGATGGATGATGTAGGTGTAAAGATAGTGTTCGAGAAGGATCCCTGCAAGATGGTTCAGGGGGCACTGGTATTGATGTGGGGAGTTCTAATTGGAACTCTATAAAAGTTGCAAGGTAGCACTGTTGTTGATTGGTGCAACAGTTCTGTGGTTCCTAAAAGTGGAGCAGAAAATCTAGTGGTCTCTGGAGAGAAGACCATGATGTGGCATCAAATGCTTGGACATATTGGAGATAAGGGCCTTCGAATACTTCATGGTAAAGGTATGATAAAAGGTATGAGTAATAGCTCTCTGTATTTTTATTTCTATGAAAATTGTGTATATGGGAAGTAGAATCAGGTGAGTTTCCCCTCTGGTGGTAATAGGGAAAAACATATATTAGAGCTTCTGCACAGTGATGTGTTTGGACTTGTAAAGGTTCCATCACTAGGTAAGTCTGTGTACTATGTATCATTTATAGATAACTTCTCAAGGAATAAATGGATATATTTTCTTAAGAAGAAATCTGAAGTCTTTGATAGGTTTAAATAATTTAAGGCTCTGGTGGAAAACTAGACAAAAAAGAAGATAAAGGTGCTGAGGACAGATAACACTGGAGAGTTTGCAGTAAGGAATTTGAAGAATTCTGTAAGAAGTGTGGTATAGCATGGAATAAGACTACTCCATATACACCTTAGAAAAATGGAGCTACAGAAAGAATGAAAAAGACTTTGATGGAAAGGGAAAGAAGCATGCTCAGTGGTGCTGGGTTGGGACATGAATTTTGGGCAGAGGTAGTGGAGACAGTTGTTACCCGGTCAACAGATCACCTTCATCAGTGTTGGAGGATAAGACTCCAAAAGAGGTATGTACTGGTAAGAAACCCTCTCTTTCACATCTGAGAGTATTTTGATGTGATGCATATGTACATGTTCCAAAGTAGAAATGAACCAAGTTGGATAGTAAATCTGAAAAGTGCATCTTTATTGAGTATAAGGATGGTTTAAAGAGTTATGAGCTTTGGAACCCAGTAAAAAGGAAGGTTGTGTACATCTGAGATGTGGTGTTCAGAGAGGTAAAAATGTTATTAAATATGAAGTCCAACCAAAGGAACTTGAGAAGATAGAGTTTGAGCTAAAGGAGGAAGAATCAAACTCTACGAGAGAGGAGGAATCAGAAGATGAAAATCCATGAACTCCGGGTGTGAGAAGATCAGTTCGAGAAAGAAGGTAGCTAGAAAGGTATAGTCCATCTACTTTCTATTCAAATTTTTCTTTATTTATTATTGATGATGATCTCAGAACTATGAAGGAAGCAGTAGATTGAGAGGATGGAAAACTCTAGAAAGAGGCCATGGTTGATGAAGTGGCATCTTTGCACAAAAATGAGGCTTGGGATCGAGGGTAAAATATCTGTGTATATCTATTTTATGTGTTATGTTCTCGCATTGTTTATTTTTTTGTGCTTTAGAATTTGTGTGCAAGTAATTTCTATACGGGGTTAAAACCTACATTCAAAATCCCTTTAGTTTTTGAATACAAGTTCTACTTAATAGAAATTTCTTCGTTTTAACTAAATAGTCAATCTTTTATAACATAGAGGCATCATGTGTTGTGACTAATTCTAGATTATATTTTTCTTGTAGAGGCATCCTGTATTGTGACTAAGTTTAGATTATATTTTCCTTGTATTGGAAAAACCTGTGAGGGAACATCCCAAGTATAATTTGAGGATATTATGGCCTCCAATTATGCATGCCTTCCTTCTTGGAACCACTCTTTCCCATGTTCTTGTAATTCATCTTCAAATTTAACAATGCACACTACCAAACAAGGATTGTACCAAGTAATCATTTCTTTGAGATAGCAAGAATCCTCCAATTCTGAAAAGTGTTGATTGTATCAAGTATAAACAGATTTTTAAAATCTTAGTGATTTCTTAATTGGTTTCGTAAAGTGTTGATATAACATCAACCCCTTTTTTTAGAGGGTTTATTTTTAACACTTTAAATTTTCTAATGTATTAAGTGTGGATAATTATTTTTTAAATCTAACAATTTTTTAAGTAGTTTTCTTCTTCTTCCTTGAGATCTAACCCCAATCCATGAGTGAGTTTCGTGAAGATTCTATGTCATCATGTGCAATGTACTTAATATCTACAGAGAAATTTTTATCCATCACATAATAAATTTTGCAAACCCAAAGATAATCTGATAAAATATGTGCATCTTTTATAGATATTATGATAAACCTCAACTATTCATAGTACAACAAATAGTTTAAAAAATTGTGTTGACCCCAAAAATTGATAATTATTGATAATTGATTCTTCCATATCCATTTGGAAATGAGTTGGTCTATTAGAAATATATTACATTTTATTTAGCTACATTGAAATTGCTAGTGTCAACTTTTGTAATCAAACTACGAACACTTGTCTGATTTTTGGAATCAACCATGCAAGGCCATTGACCCAAACTAGACCCGCATCAGTAAGCATTAAAAAAATTACAATCCTTTTTGTGTATGTAAATCCTTTCGAAAAACTTGTTTCAAGTCTACTAGTGCGTCAGAAATTCCAAAATTTTACTATTTCCCTTCCCTTGTCCCTATAGGTTGTTCAAATTTAGAAACAATTGTAGCTCAATCAAATTCAGAAACAAATGTTAAATTGGATTTTTTTCCCATGTTATTGATTGAAGAATAAGTGTCGATAATGCTTACAGCTAAATAGATCTGTTTTAGGATACATACGGGGACCAAAACTAAATATCTTTGTATTGAAAAGAAGATAATTTTGCTAACACAATTGAATCATTCAACAACTATGCTTTGGATGGTCTAGCCCCAATTCATGAGCGAGTTTCGTGAAGAGCATATGCCATCACTTGCAATGTACTTAATGTCTGTAGGGGAATTTTTTTCCATCACATAATAAATATTGCAAACCCAAAGATAATTTGATAATGTATGTGCATCTATTATAGATATTATGATAAGCCTGGTCCCTTTGGCAAGTTTCTATTAAGCAATGCTAACAATAGGTTTGTGCTTAAGCTATGCTCATAAGCTTCAACTGCAATAATACAACTAATGTAGCCCAACTTTGAGCTTGATGAACATAGTAGAGGGATTACAAGGTTAGTCATAAAGATAATTTTAGTTATCAAGAAGCTACACCAACATAGTAATTTTCTAGAACATGTCTCTCCAATTAATACTATTATCTAAAATAGGGAGCTTATAGCTCGCTTCACTTTAGCTATTCTAAATCACCTTAGAGACTCAAACAACTTATTTTCAAAGTATGGTTGATGCATAAATAAGGGTGTTTTGACAAGAATCTCTAAATCCCAAACAAGATTCTCCATATACTGCTCAATCCCTACTTCCTCTCTTCTTATTCTCGATTACACCTTGACACTCCTCCTCCTTGCACAAATTTAAACTATGAGGAACAAGGTAGCTATTGCATATAGGAAAAGCAAGATCTGATAAGAAAAGTGTGATACTCTATTGTAACTTTCTCTATAAATTTGATGGCAAGTGTGCCCTGAATGTTGACAATTTCATGGTTAATGTAGTATAAGCTAAATGCAAATTTACAGTCTTCTATACAAGATCAAGAAATATATGCCCAATAGTCAACACCACATAGCACGACATGTTCACCAATTCCATAGTTGCTACCAAATCTCTCTCAGTGTTGGAGTTCTTTTCTCAGCAGATTTGCTTTTAATGCTCTAGAAGTGATGAAATCCACCACTATTGCACATGGGAGAATTTAGATCTGATAAGAAAAGTGTCAAACTCTGTTATAATTTTCTCCGCAATTGTGATGGCAAGTGTGCCATGAATGTTGGCAATTTCATGGTTAATGTAGTATAAGATAAATGGAAATTTACTTTCTTCTATACAAGATCAAGAAAGCTAATGTTTACACATAAACACATGATTAGTTGTCTTATTATTATTTTAATCATTGAATTATGATAATTTTTTTAATTATTTAAGTAATAATAATAAAATATTTAATTTATATAATTTATTGCAATCTAAAATTAAAATAAATTTTCATATATATGTATATATTAAAATATAAAATCCAATAAATATATATAAATCGAATATGTGTAATTAAAAGTTTAAAAAAAATTGTCTAATAAATAAATGGTGTTTTCTTGTCATTGTATAATATAAATATATAAAGGTAGATATTGAAATCTTTTTATTTATATATATGACATTGACATAAAACCTATAAATTAAATAAAATTATTTTATTTTTTAACTTTTAATTCTTTCTTTCTTATATATAATAGAGAAGGGTAGATATTGAAATTTTTTATTATATATATAACATTGACATTTTTTAACTATAAGTGTTAACTTTATGTTGAGCAAGGGATATTGGGCATGAAATGAATTACACGTCTCTCTCATATTGAATAGTACCATTAAACACAACAATAAAATATTTTAATTATATATTGTTAAAAAAATTGCAATTTCTAATCTATTAGATAATGAAAATCATTTTCTCTAAATACTAGAAGTAAAATATAAAGTAAAACAATTATCTACATATAAATATTGAAAACATGATATAAACGTTTAAACATCTTCTATAAAGTAAGTATCCCTATATATTGCTCTTATAATAATATAGATAAAACTCACATCTAAAAGATAAAGTCTTTAATATATTTCTTCTTACTCTCTTTTTTTAACTTATTGTTCCTATTTTGAAGAATTCACAACAAATAGTTATGAGTTAGAAGGTCAAAAATAAAGTTTCTTAAAAAATACTAGTTCCTTATCTATATTGGAAATGTCAATTTGATGATGTTTTTTCTTTCCACATAAAGGCTTCAACAACCAAAATCTCTCACTAAGAATAAAATCCCACATCATTTCTTCTAATCTATCTCTCTAAACATGATCTAATTGGTACATTTGGTTTTTGCAGTGCCCTACTTTAATCAATGAATACTTGGTTGCTCATTTTCCTCAGTCTAATCAATGTCAATAAGTGAAATCAATTTCTCACAAAAATCCAAACCCTTTGATTTTTATTGTCTATTGGTAAATTTGGTTTTTGCAATGCCTTACTTTAATCAATATGAATACTTGGTTGTTAATTTTCCTCACTCTAATCAATGTCAATAAATGAACTTAATGCCTTTGGAAAATCCAAACTCCTTTATTTTTATTTTGTCTACTTTTTCATAGGATGAAGAGTTTAAGCACTAGGATAAGTATCCCATAAAATACCTAGAAGATGATAAATCTCACACTTAGATGTTGTTTCTTCCTTATCCAAGACCTATGTGTATTTAAAAAATATGCATTTGAAAATTCTTTTCTCTAGACCTTCTACAACTTTATCAAGATTTGATTTTCTGTAAGTGCCCAATGTATCCTCAATATTCTCAAAAACCAATAGATACCGGTTATGTAAGGGAAAATTAAGAAGACAAACCTAAACTAGAGTTCTAGTTATGAATATAATGTTAGTATCAAATTTTGAAAAACAAATAGTCTTGAAAAATCCCATGCTCCCCAAAACCAAAGACCCTCCTCAAATACTTGATGATAATTAGCATAATCATAAAATTGAAAAATAAGAGTTTTTTTTGAAACACAATGAGAGCTCACTATTATTTTTCCAGGCCATGTGAATATATTGGAACAATGTAGAAGTAAGAGGCTAATACCAATTGCATTTTAAGAGAATATATCATTATTT
>APFE031582396.1:25262-91545 GCA_000404065.3 Pinus taeda
TATAATTATTATAAACAAATTTAATTAATGAAAATTATTAATTTTTCCCTTCAATACAATCGAGTAGATTTCCAAAAAGAAAATGACCTTAACTTTCATTACCTTTAAATTTATTTTACGTACATAAGTGAATTGCATAAAATGCTTTGAGAAGCTGAAAGGACCTTAACTTTCATTACCTTTGATTTTTATTTTACGTACATAAATGAATTACATAAAATGCGTTGAGAAGCTGAAAGGTTTATATTAAGATTTTAATGTTAATATATCTCTAAATTGTATTTTATACATGTTTAAAAACAAAGAAAATTGCCTTAACTTTCATTAACTTAAAATTTATTTTGCAAACATAAAATGTGTTGAGAAGCTGAAAGTCAATGTTAATATATTTGTAGATTGGCAAAATTTGTTTTTATAATAGTACAAAGGCGTTATAAAAATAAAATATATGAATATGTAAAATTTATCATGCAATTTTGAAAATATTTAATAAAGATATTGATAATTATAATTTAGATTTCATTTGAGTTAAAGTAAAAATATTTTTTTTAGGGAAATGTCTTCTAGGGTTGGGATGCTCCCCACATTTTCTACTCTTTACATTTGGGTAGGGGTGTGGTGAGACTTTGAGAAAATGTTTTCCTAAATTTTTTTTAGAGAATATTTAAGGAAATATTTTAGTAGTATGGGGAACACGTTTTGGGTAGGGGTGTGATGAGATTTTGAGAAAATGTTTTCGTACATTTTTTTAAGGAGATATTCAAGGAAATATTTTTGTAGTATAGGAGACACATTTCCTCAAAAAGGAAGCATCTTAGCATCCCTTGATTTTTGGTCCAAATGAAATTAAGATACAATGAAAATAAGGATAAAGTTTTCAAAGTGGTGACTTTTCTATTTAATTATAATATTAATTTTTTAACAAAACAATATTTACATTTATCTTATTTTTTATATTTTTTAATTCAATTTTTAGGGTTTGAGACTCATTCCAATTTTAGGAAACTTTATATGGATAAAGTAGGATTTCATATTCCTTTTTAAGAGATTTAAGAGTTTAATGTTTTATTTAATTGGATAATGATGAATTAACATTGGCATATAAAAACAAAAAAACCATCACGTCAAGTGGATTAAATTTTGAGTAAAAAACAATATCTTACAAATTAAAAAAAAATATCTAAAATATAATCTCACTTTTGGTAAAAAAGAGTACAGATCACAATATAAATTAACATTGGCATATAAAACAAAAACCATCGAAAATGTAAGTGAGTAAAATTTAAAGTTAAAAATACATACAATATCAAAATTTAAAAAAATATATCTAAATAAATTTTAACTTTGGAAAAAAATACAAGATACAAGTTAATTTTAATTTTAAAATATATATATATTTTTTTTTTTTTTTATTGCGTAAGATATATCTTTATTAATTAATATTACTACTTAATTATGCAAGAAATTGAACAAGAGAATTTACTCAAAAATACGTTAACATAAACATCCATTACATTACTCAAAATCGAAAATTACATAATTAAGTTTAAAATAACAATAAAAAAAAAAATATTACTTTATTAATTAAAATACGTGTAGCATAACTGATTTCAAATAACTGCCTAATTAACACGTGTAGCATAACTGATTTCAAATAACTGTCGTAAGACCAATTCAAGGAGAAAAATGAACCATGGTTATATAGACTACTACTTGGCCGATAAACATTTAAATGATTCAAATTTGAATATGAATTTTACTATTCTAACAAAAAAATATTTACTAACTAGCTGTTCCTACCTTTGAATGTAAATTTTATTATCATTATCAGTGTTCAAGTGGCATGCCATGTTCTTGTCATTTAATAGACAGAGTGGGGGTAATCAAATTGACAATTGTAAATCTGCCCGTCAGACAATTTGCTGTTCCTCGGCTTACTTGATCTTTAGGGATATATGGTAGAGTTCAGATTGAGTTTATGTTGGATCATTGAAAACAAGTAGCTTGTTTATGGATATTAAACGAGCCCAATTGTATATATTTATTATAAAATTTTAACATATTAATTAATAAATATATAAATAAATATATAACCTCCATTTATTTAATTTAATGCGTATTAACCAATTGTATATTTGTTTGCCATGACTTTCCAACACAACGTTATGGACGGTGCCTCTCCCTGCATGAATTGTTCGTCCTGGAGCCTATAATAAGATACCAACTTTATGAAAACAGTAGCAAAAATGAATTCTTGACCAGTCAATCAAGAAGTTGATAGATTTGATAACTCGGAGAACTCCAGCCTCGCCTTGTTTGAATGGTGGGTCCTGTAGTCTATAATAAGATACCAACTTTATGAAAACAAAGGTAACAATGTGTCTTTGACCACTCAATCTGAGCAAGAGAGAAAAAAATAATTCTTCACAACGATTTGGGTTGTCATGACTTGGCAGTTGGCTTGACTCTCCCTTTACCACTTGCACTAAGAGCCCTCTCATTATAAAGTGTTAAATTTAGGCTTTTTATTAGTGAAAAATTGTCACGCCCCCAGGTCGGTGGTAGTCTTTCAACCGCTCTTGATGAGGTACGGCACCACCAAACACTTTCTTTTCACCAATACTTATGTTCATGGACTACGCCTAATCATTAGTTTACTTAGTTTGTTTTTCGCAACCAAGTATTATTATGTTTCCTTTATACCAATGAACACCCATACACATTCATTATCATCAGCAATTATACAAGAGAACACAGTTGCACAATATAAAGGGAGAAGCAACTCCCTGAACAATGAGTCTGCCTGAATACAATATATTATGCAATCTTTCAATGTTACAAAGCTTTGCAAGTATACTTGGAAACACCAAGTTTCATACTTAGCCAAATTTTATATCAAGGCCACACCTTCGTGTGCCAACCAAATTCCTTGCCCGAGTTGGGTGGGCGCACCCTCACACGGACCGCCAACCACACTCTTCAACCGAACTTCGTTCACCTTGCACGACGGGCTGACAACCCACCTGAGTCACTCGAGTCACCCTTGTTTACTTCTACACAGCGGGCGGGTGACCTCACCCGAGTCCCCTTTTCCACCTCTGTGTTTAGTCTTACACGACAGGCAAGCGACCTCACCCAAGTCGCCACCTGCACTCCTTTACCGAATGCGGGGCACCTGCTTATCCGCACCTTCGTCCAAATGACGGGCGCCTTCACCCGCGCCCTCGCCCTTCTCCAAACTTGCGTGCTTTTCTTCGTGTAGTTCTTCCCATGGAGCGGGCGCATAGACCTGTGCCTCCGCTCGACCTCCTACACTTCTTCAAACACTCCTTGATGTGGAGCGAGTGATGTTCGAATGAGTTCCATCAAGCTCCAACGCTTCACTATATATACGTTGCTCTCATGGTCGTGCCACCCATGGCCAACCTGCACTTTCTTGCCAAACCAACACCTTCCATTTGCTACCTCGTTTGGTTAGCCCATCAACCAACAACCAAAATTGCAATTCTTCATCGTCAACCTATTCAAACGAACCCACTAGCTCGTCCACCATATAAACACGCTCGCCCAACACTTCTTCGCATGCATGCTAAGTGTTCGCTTTGTTGTTTCGTTTATTCGTTCGCACTTTTCCAACAAACCTCCGCACTTCACATTTCATTCGTTGACTTTCTCTTTTCAGTTATGCCAAGGACCGCAGGTCCTTACATCCTCCTCCACCTGAAGTCGTTGTCGTCCTCGACAACATCCCATCCTGGTAACCATCCACCAAGATCAAGACTTTTATATCCAAACAGTCTTATCCATTATATCAATTCCTCCACATACTGCAAACATCCCTGCAACATATGTAGAGCTACCATCTCTATCATGTCTCGTCCCAGCAACCATCTGTCACCAAGCTATCCATACCAAGGCATACACCTTATCGGTATGTCATACATTAGAAATCATCTCAATACATGATCATCAACCATCTCGTCGCAATCTCCACATGCTGCTCCCCATCGTGGAAAGTTGTCCCCTCCATCTCGAGCTACATGCCGACTGCAACTTCTCGTGTCGACCTCATCATGTATCGTCATCATGTGAACTGGTGCCATCCAACACAATAACATATCTCTGCACACTTCGCAACCCCATGTCTGAACTAGTTGGGTAGCTAATCCAACCGTCACGCTCAAACCATGAGAGTGAACATCATCATGCCATCATCAGTTGTTTCTCAGAACATCCCATCACATCCTTAACTCGATCAAGAATCCATCTCCATATAAGTAAGCCATGCTCAGGTCCATGAAGTAGTCTCCATCTCATCCGCAACATGCTGTCCATGATGTCCGAAGTGGTCAAGTCTCGACTCAACCCATGCCCAAGTGTTGCCACCAAGGCATCATCGTCATTGTAACTCTATCACTCCAAAGTGTCTCATATGATATAGACCCAATCATTCCAAGTATTGCTCTATGTCCCATAGAAAGTTTCCAAGAGTTTTCGCACTCCTTGTACCATCATAAGATTCTGGTTCCTTGACTTTCACATGAGGCACTCCTCCACCTGAGTTATGCCTCACGACCCTCTTCAACAACGCGATCTCATCTCTCGCTTCATCAAGAGATTTCTGCAAGTTCACGATATCTGCCAGAGCATGGTCTCTTGCCTCTTCAATCTCCTTGACCTTCACTTCAAGTTGTGTACACATAAAATCAGTGTACTCGTGTTGAGTCCGGAGTTCATATTTGAGTTGGCCTCTTGACCTTTCTCGACCAAGTCCATCTTCTTAGTCCAGTAGGCTTCTAAGTCCTCCATTCTTTCCAACACCTTTTCAATGAATGCCATAGTAGCATCCTTCGCACCATGACTAGACCCAACCTGAGATTCACCTGCCATTGCTAACAGTTTCCTTCTTTGCGATCTAGTTTCAACCATCCAGCAACTTCACCAAGTTGCCTGCAACCTGAACCAGCCCTTGTTCCACTTGTATGTGAAACAACTTCCTTCACCTACAAGTACCTGCTTCACTATCATCAACTATCAAGCTTCTTCAACCCTGAATCAGCTTCAATACCATCATCACGAGCAACCTTGCTCTGATACCAACTGTCACGCCCCCAGGCCGGCGGTAGTCTTTCAACCGCTCTTGGCGAGGTGCGGCACCACCAAACACTTTTTTTTCACCAATACTTATATTCATGGAATACGCCTAACCATTAGTCTACCTAGTTTGTTTTTCGCAACCAAGTATTATTATATTTCATTTATACCAATGAACACCCATACACATTCATTATCATAAGCAATTATACAAGAGAACACAATTGCACAGTATAAAGGGAGGGGAAACTCCCTGAACAATGAGTCTGTCCAAATACAATATATTATACAATCTTTCAATGTTACAAAGATTTGCAAGTATACTTGGAAACACCAAGTTTCATGCTTAGCCAAATTTTACATCAAGGCCACACCTTCGTGTGCCAACCAAGTTCCTTCCCCGAGTTAGGCAAGAGCACCCTCACACCGACTACCAACTGCACTCCTCAACCGAACTTCATTCACCTTGCACGACAGGCAGGCGACCCACCCGAGTCACCCTCATTTTCTTCTACATGGCGGGCGGGCGACCTCACCCGAGTCACCACCTGTGCTCCTTTACCGAATGCCGGGCACCTTCCTACCCGCGCCTTCATCCGAACGATCGGTGCCTTGACCCGCACCCTCACCTTTCACCAAACCTGCATGCTTTTCTTCATGTAGCTCTGCCCGTGGAGCGGGCGCATAGACCTGCTTCTTCGCTTGACCTCCTACACTTCTTCGCACACTCCTTGATGTAGAGCGAGTGATGTTCGAATGAGTTCCATCAAGCGCCAACACTTCACTATATATGTGTTTCTCACATGGTCGTGCTACCCATGGCCAACCTGCACTTTCTTGCCAAACTAACACCTTCCATTTGCTACCTCATTTGGTCGGCCCAATGACCAACTCCCAAACTTACAATTCTTCATCAAAAGTATGTTTGAATGAACCCACCAGCTCGTCCACCGTATAAACGCGCTTTCCCAACACTTCTTTGCATGCATGCTAAGTTTTCGCTCTGTTGTTTCGTTTATTCGTGCGCACTTTGCCAACCAATCTCCGCACTTCGTATTTCGTTTGTTCAATTGCTCATTTCAGTTATGCCAAGGACTGCGGGTCCTTACAGAAATGATCGAGTGAAATACTGCATAAATTAATTCGATTTTTGAAAGTATTTTAGAATTAGATGTACAATTCACTCATGTATCTGATTCTTGAACATCCTCAAAAATTAAGGATGAGAATGAAAGGCTACCAGTCGCCACTTACTGAACGTCACTCTCAAAAATTAAGGATGACTATGACAGGCTACCAGCTGCTACTTAGCGTCTTTGGATCTCATAGTGGCTATGGTGAGTGAAGGCAAAACCTAACATCATCCTGCGTACCTATTCACATTAATGTTTTCTTTTCAAATCCTCTCTCCAACGAGCTACTTAAATCTGAAACTATCGTGCTGCCTAAATCAGATTTAAAGTGGTCGAGCTGCCTAAATCTGAAACTAATGAATCTCTTGCCTCCACCCTTACCGTAGTTGTCTTAGCCTTTCCTAGAGTGGTCTCTGCTAAAAGGGAGTGCGTGTAGTGAACAATAGTGGATCCATCCAAGCATACATACATAGATAAGAAAACAAAAGTGAACGTTGTTTATGAGCAACAACATGTTAGGAGAGGAAGGTCTGTTGAGGGGACAGAGAAAGGAGAACGGAGCAAGCACTAGATGAAACAGAATGAAGTTCAAGCAAGTGTGAGCTGCGAAACAGAGTGTGGTTGGGTAGATAACACGAACATGGAAAAGTCATTCATGGAATGAAGATTGTTGTTTTGGGTTGAGGTTTGGAAATTTGGTGACACAGTGACTATGGTGATTTACTCAATGAACCTCTCACATACGAATGGGGTTTTACTCAATGAACCTCTGACATATGTGCATTATTGGCATATTAAACAATAGCCTTAATTTGACCATTTATTGGAAAATATGTCTAAAAATCACATTATTTAACCCCTATCAATACAAACCCAATACACATTCTCAATTTAAAAAACCCCTACTTTCACTAGATATTGTAGGTATCCATTTTTTCATTAATTTTTTTTATACCCCTTTATATTTTTCATTAACATTGAGCTCCATTTTTTATACCTACCAATATAAAAACCATTTATCCCCTATATATCCCCCAATAAAATATGTCATTTTTTCCTTGATATAAATTCCCCAATATGAAGGCATGCCGTACAATATTGCTTTCCCAATGAAGGCCCCATGATGGTGACTAGGAATCGAATTTTGGTGTTTTGTTAATGAAGCTATAAAATTTGATAATTTTACCTTGTACAATGAGGGGGCTTTGTTAGTCCCGTGGATGTGATACAATGGTTAACTGGGGAGATTTGGTCCCCACATGTCATGTGGTCCAATCCTAGGCAAGATTATGTATGTCTAAGAGTTGTTTCATAGGGTTGAGGTTGCCCAAAATTGGTATATTTTAACAGTTGTACTTAAATAAATATTAGTGAGTCATTTTAAATTGAGTAATATGTATGATTATGGTTTATACTGCATTGTGCTACACTATGTAGTTGTGAAATACACTTGAACGGTCATGGTGTGCCAACAATGCCTTGTAACCCTACAGAGCCCCTTGAGTCATGACAAGTGGTATCAGGGAAAATGCCAAAGGAAATGTATATTGAAGTAGCAAGTATAAGAGCTAGAGCTAAACTCAAGAAAGTGGTTATAGGTTAAATTGATTTTTCATTGGATGCAACTGTGGGAAGGGAACTTCCTACGATTGATTCTCAAGAGGGAAAGGTTAGGTTAGCTATTCGTGTCTTGTGTTGGATTCATCTGAACTCGTGTAAGTTCTAGCAAGTTGATACAAGGGAAGCATTTTATGAAAGGATGGATGTCTAGCCCTTGGCAACAAAAGATTTTGAATATCGAAGTGGCTTGTGAGGAATAAATTTGGAAGGTCAATGCATTTCAATTTTTGGAAAAGTATCCAAGAGATGATCCAAATATGGTCTACTCTGATGTATAGGATGGAGAGATTGGTAGATGAGATTGAAAGTTTTTAGATGGGACTGGATACAAACTTGGAGAAGCACCCTATAGTTTCCATGGAAATGTTATTGGAATTGAACTGGTGATCTGATTGAAAAACCCCTCTGAACTAGGAATTGATCAGAACTTGTTAAAAAATGTGACCAAAAACCTAGTAAACCAAAAACACAAAATATTCAACTTTTAAAGAAAAACATATATATTCATGTGCATATGTATGAATCCAAACCATTTATACGCAAATATGCAAAAGTTATCATTTATATAGAAAGTAAGGGTGAATATAACCAAAATAACACCTAGTTCGAAGCATGGTTGAACCAACATACATCAAGAAATAAGATCTAAATGGCCTTTATAGTCTAAAATAAACATGGCACTACAAGAATACAACTACAATTTCTAATGTACATCATTAGAATCGTCATCCTCATCCTCATGTGCATAATGAGTAGCCTCGAAGTCTACAATGCGAATTTGGTTTGATTCCCCTGGCCTTGAAGGTGGTATTTGTGATATCTCTCTCTATGAAGCATGTGCAAGTGGGTCCAAGTCCAACTAAAAGAGGTATTCATTTTCAAATACCAGTTGTTGAGACACTTATCCACAATGTTCAATCCATTGTGAATCCTATTGACTCTCTCTTAAAAGAAACAAAAATTGAATCTCAAGTTCTCAACAATAATAATTAAAATTGAGTCATAGGTGGAGTCCTCTCTCCATGAGTTTTATGAAGTGATGTTTGTGCGAGTCAGTTTTTGATGCCTAAGAAAATTATTCTAAAATAATTTGCACGTTGGGTTATTTTATTTTTACATGAAAGTGAACTATAAATCTTTTACATCCTAGGTTCATAATTTGTTGCAACTCAATTGATAAGTCAAATTGGCTTAAAAATAGCTGGTTGAGTTTCATTGCCCCTATATACATAATAGGGGAGATTTTTGAGAAGTGGTTCAAGCAAAAAATGGATTGGGTATTTACCCACTTGAATTTAATTTTATTAGGCAAACATATACTACCTAAGTTCTAACTTCCACATAGAGCATTATATTATGGAGTGACCCTTGATATATGCCACGAGTGCTACAATATGAGTTTGGTGTTATAAATATCATGTGCAAAAACATTTTTAATACAAAGTTTACATAATACATGTGGTGTCTTATATGTGTCGACTAACTAAATGATAATGCTTGACCCTGGCTCATGAGCATCATCCCATTAATGATGTAGCATTTCATGAATACAAGATATAATATGGTAGGATTATGAAATGAGTTTTCATTGAATGAGAAATCTTATAATGATCACGTCAAACTTTGTGGTGTTATCCATGTAGGCACAAATTTGGAAAATAGACTAAATTGTAATGTTGTTTTGATGATTTGATGTGGTGACAGTTAGGCTGATGGTACTCTCTACGTTATTGTGAACTGACACTCTGTAAACAAAGACAAAAATTCTTAGCCACTACCTGAGTGGGAAAGTAGTTTCTGTAATGCCTCCTCCCACATTACCCACTTTTACAAAATCTTTAGGGTGTCACTGTGATATGACCTGCCCTCCAAGTTTCAGTTATGGAAGTGGGACCTATAATCCAGAAACTTGCTAACATCCCTTAGAGACTACAGATCACTCAGGAGCCTACCAACCACCACAAGTGATTAATTCCTGAGATAGAACACTTTTTCATTAGGTTTACTCCCCAACCGCACCCTTGACACATTGTGCATGTGGTTATGAGGCTCCAACTGCACCCTTGACACACTATGCATGTAGTTATGAGGCTCTAATCGCATGCTTGACACATTGTGCATGCAGTTATGAGGTTCTAACTGCACACTTGACACACTATGCATACGATTATGAGGCTCCAACCACACATTTGACACACTTTGCATGCTGTTATGAGGCTCCAACCACACCCATAGACCTGCCTTCTTGCAGTTATGACTCAAATTTTCCTGTTCCGTGCATGTGATCAGGAGATTTGTGCCACTTTTTCAACCTAGCCCCTAAATCACTACCTAGAACTACCTATAACTTTCCATAATCATGAAAATTATGATAACAATACTAGACAATCAAAACTTGAGCAAGAGTTTTACCAATACATGCTTGATACAAGATAAACATTTCGTCGAACATATGAAAAACATATAAGCTATAGGTCATGGATGCATATCTAATCATAAACTTCTAAAATTCATCAGAGAGTCACCAATAAGGCTCAATGCCCTCTCAAACTAGCTGCATCAACACTTGTTCGCCCATGCATTCATCAACCAAGTAGTAACTTATCAAATCACGAACAAGATTCATGGTTAGAGAACATCATAAAACCATGCATATAACCTAAATAGAAACTATGAAAAATCATCAATAAGATCGCCATAATAACCAATACAAGTGCTCATAGATCACAATAAGAAAATAACTCATATTAATATATGAAATTCCAACCAAGTCAAGGACTTCCACATACCACCCAACCATAGATTGGGCTAAACCAAATCTCTCTTTTAGCCAATCACTCTAGTGCCATATTCCAAGCATGAATGTGGGATCATAAGGGTTAAACCAAAATAGTACCAACCAAGGCTTCTAGAGGCCAAACCACCTCAACCCTCAAACACAGTGATCTCACCTATATGCCCCAGATATCACTAAAATCAACTAAATTGGTCTCTGCTCAAACTCTTCAAGGCTTTAGGAACTAGTAACTCAACCCAAAACCTCCAAGGAACGTGAGTTGTTTCACGGCTATAGAGAATTTGTCCCAACCTATATGCTCTAGGGACTAGTATCTCAACCCATATCCTCTAGAAATCCCATGTCGTTTCAAGGCTCCAAATAATTTGTTCCAACCCACAAACATAGGAAACATGAGAACCAATTGGAAAACCAAATGGGAAAACCCACTACATCATGGCTATCCAAGAAATGGCAAGGCAAGGCTGAAACCATTGTTAATCCTGGCACATATCCATTCCAATGACAACACATAACCAAGGAACCACATGCATATACCATGCATCCAAAAACTAGCAAGGAGATCACACATGCAACCTGTTACCTACAAAGTAAGCTTGATGTAGTTGTTGATCCAACTATCTCCTTGTGCTACCTTGCTTTCCTTTGCTTGGTTTCTCCAAATCCAAGTGAATTCTATAGTGCTCTAAGAATGCTATAAGTATGCAAGAGTATGAGAGAATGAGAGTGTGGAAGCAGGGAACCAAATATTAATTGACTAAATTTGTAATGATCAAAGGCTAAGCCAAAATATTTGAACTATTTCTCTTATGCCTTTTTATCATTGATGTCCCATTTCTTTTTCATTTTCCTTCATTTTTCCTCTAATTTCCCTTGCATGCAAATTTGTGTCTCTTCACCTTCCTTTTCTCCTATTTTCCTTTATTTTCATTATTAAATGGCATTTATTGTCTCTTTTCATTTATCAATGGCTTTGCCATTTTTAGCCATTATGAAACCAAATGTGATGCCCACTATAATGTTTTCCCACCATTCAACTTGGAATATGTGTCCCATAACCTTGGTCTTATTTTATTTACATGGAAAGTCAACCAGGGGTTGTTATAGTTTCATTTGGGTGCGATTGTGAATACAATTTTGGAGCTAAAAATTAGAAAAATATTGGGAATTTTTTTTGCAAAGAAAGGTCGTCCCAGTTGTGGTAACTACCTGGAACTACCTCTCATCACCATTTTAAAGGATCGAGAAAATGTATGCCTCTGTCTCCATTGGACGTGGAAACCATACGCAGTAATCAACCATGTTAGTATATATCAATAAGGGTTAATCCCTCCACCATTTTTCCCTTCCATTTCATTGTGTCTTTTCATGCTTTGTATGTCTAAAACAAGAGATATGGTGCATGTTGCCAACCTTCAACTTTTATATTATTTACTAAAGCTATCATGAAAAGTATATATATTGTTAGTTTCTTATACCATGAACCACTAATAGCTCAAGTCTTTTATTGTACACATGGAGTGAGTATTTGTCTTTGCAACATTGTTTCTAGAATGGTTAGTATTTAAAACATCCAACCTCCAATATATGCACAATTCTGAAGATTAAGCCATGTCTCCTTGCAGATATACAAAATATTTAGACTCGTTTTTTAGTCAAATTTTGTAGCTCCTTTTGCAATGCCTTGCCAAAAAATTATGACCACGCAATGTTTCCTCCTACTCGTCCTACCTCATCAGCCTTGTTTATTGATCAGAAATCCACTAATCATATAATAAATCATGGATATTCATCTATATATTGAATGTGGCATGAATAAATATTTCTTAAGCTCTAATTAAACAAAATAATATATATATATATATATATATATATTATATATATATATATATATAAAGCCATGTTTATTTAAAGCCCCACTCGAATTTATACATGTCCAAGTGGTCTTAGGACTATTGAAAGTCCAAGTCTCTTTCATAAATAAGTGGCATTTCATCTCAGTTTATGAATCTTTAGTTAGCTGATGAACTCTATCATTATGTTATGTATTACTATGATATTCCCACTCAACTTGATCTTGCTTCTCCCCTACTCCTTTGCAAAAACACAAAAGGGGCTTATTCCATCCAAACATTGTTATTTTAAAATAATTGTAAAATAATCATTTTCCCATAGTTGACATCTTGTACTTCTTAACATATGATTATGATTCTCTCTCATCTCGAGTCAACTAATGATAATGATGTCATAAAGTTTTGGAAGTCACCACTAACTCATCATCAAGTTGTGAATTACAACCTAACCACCCCACAACTCTATCTAGATAGTATGGCTCTTCATTCTCACATATGAAGCTCCCATTGTTGCACAAAACTGATGTGAATCCAATATATGATGACAAAGGAAACTACTTTTCCCGCGTTTTAATGTATAAATTATTCTAACAATTGATACATAGTTTCGAATAATATAGTAAGCATTTCAGAACAATGGTCTATAGCTTTCATAAGGCCCTTTCATAATATGACACATTGTGTCTCAAAATCAATCAATTCTTCTTGGGATATAAGAGAATCCCCCCATTTCAATATCACATTAATTCAAATCTCACAGCATGTATAAAAGGAATCCTTTTTCGAGCTAAAAAAACATCTTTGACTTTTCATTGGTCTTGAGAAAAAACTTTGTGGCTCTACGATAATATTCTCATTGTCACGTGTGGCATATATTTATCTATTTTCCATGTTTGTTCGAGGTCATATTGTCATATGCATAGCAGAATCATTAATGCATGGTCAAAATAAGATGTATATGTTTAATGAGATATATGTTTCTTGATTCATTACATAAAAGGGGACATGATGACATGTGGAAAACCATTATGAAGTATCTATTCCTAAACTAGCCTTTGTAAATCAGAATTTCAAAAGAATATTCCATTTTCCTTTTCATGATATGGCACACCTCTGTTTATTTCTTTTTTTCCAACATGCATGAGTTTTTTTACCTTCCCTTCTTTTCATCATTTCCTTGTGAGCATTTTCTATTTTCTTTAGGTATCTAGCATTTACAAAAAAAAAATGATATCTAAAAACTGACATACTTTGCTAGTATATCCATTTACATGGACAAAACCATTTACATGCATATTATTGTGGGATACTATACATGCATCATGAAATTTCCTAGAAGGAGGTGTTATAATAACAAAAGGGGCCAAGGAATATTGGGAAATGTTATGTGGAAACAATAATTTAACAAGAGGATTGATCTCTCCATTCACTTTTTTTTGATTCTGAGGAATTTAATCAACTTACACAAACTAGACATTTGTATTTGGGAGGTCGTAACCCCAACCATCCGCACAACCTTTGCAAAATATTCCTCTTCTTCATCCAAACATTATAGAGTTGCCTCTAAAATAACCTTTAGCTCCACAATGTAACATCTTACCTTTAATGGATGGGATGCAAATCCAATTGGGCATCCCTCAAGAGATGCAATATATTCCTCCATTTCCCATCACTCATATTCACACTCACCTTCTGCACAACATGCACCCTTTGTAGCTTCACGGGCTATGATATTACCACATAATCAACCTCAACCATCACTTGAGTTTGTCATTGATAAGCTTCTTCCCCCTCTTGCAACCCTTGCTCACTCTTCATATGGATCCACGTCATCCCACTTGCATACCTCCGTTGCAAAGAAAAGTGAAAAGAGCGAAAATTCTATAAGTAATATATCCCTCGAAATACATACTTGGGGTAAGGGAGAGAACAACAAAGGTAAGGGGATACACAACGATCTTGAGCTCTCATAGTTTACATGGTTTGAGATGCATACAATTTTCTTTTTAGCATGTGTTTCATAGTGACAAATTTTTAATTTTGCTCCCAGAATATGTATATGATGCACTATCAACACAATAGTTCCATATTTTGGCACACTTTAAGCACTACTTCATAGTATAGTTTTAGCATGATGTTTTTTTTAATGAAAACACTATATATTGATATATTTATGGTAGATGACATGCAATTTAATGGAGATATGTGTTGATATATAATGGCTAAGTTGCTATATTTATATGTTTAGCTTTATGGTTATTCACATGCATATTTTGATGGGAAATACAAGGGATTTTCAAGGAAGCATTATGTATGATGGATATTTTTCATGATGCATACATTTTCTTTTGCAGTTCATAGGATGGGAGGCACAAGGATTATTTTTATAGTACATTTGTATATGATGGCTACTTTTATGAGGCATAAAACTATATTATTTGGATGTTTTACTATCACTCACTCACACATACAAACATTTGATTGATGATATACATGGGAGGAACAATATACTCCATATTGTATATTTTATATTATTATTTTTATATTGAGCGCATGATATGTCAGGAGTCACAAGTGAATGATTAATTTTATAAAGTATATGTGGGTACCCCATGTACCAAATTTAATTAAATTTTAATATTTCCTTTAGAATTCTCATTTGCCAAATGATAACAAAAGATGATTAAAAAAAAAATCTTAGATAGTTAGCCTCCCTAATTGTTTTGAATGGATACAAAAATGAAAGGAGACTATGAAGGAAGAGGAGAATATTTTGTGAAGAGAGTTATGCATAAATTTTAGCGTTGTCATAATTTTCCCTCTGATTCATCATTCAATGAGTTCAAGAAGATGACTTGTTTGATGGCAACAGACCCATTCAAAGGAGAGACAAGGTGGATGGAAGAGTCATCTCATATTTTGATAAGTTTTATGTATCTTGATTTCCTGTAAAAAAAATTATTCTAATAGAAGGTCTATGTAACAGCCGTGGTGAAAATTCCATGTAAATAAATTTAATAAAGGAAAAATAATAACCACGATTATGGGACACTTATTCCAAGCTTAATGTTGGGCAAAACATCCTAGTGTGGGCACTCATTTGGTTTATTATGCAAAAGGAAATAACAAAGGCTTTGGAAAGTCAAAATGGCATTTTTTGTAATTTATTTATGAAAATAATGGAAATTAGGAGAAAATGAATGTAAAAGGTCATAGGTTGCATGTGAGGAGGAAAATTAAGGAAATAATGGAAAACAAAGAAAATAGAGGCCACATTAATAAAAAGGCTTTTGAGGAATAGTTGATACCTTTTCTCTGTTTAGCTTTGGATCTCTCTCTCTATTCTCTCTCTATCACACTCTTGGACCCTTCGAGTTTTCTTGGAGCACTTCAACATTGGATCAAGAAATGCAAAGAAGGCAAACAGGAATAAAATATCAAGCAAGGAAAAGCAGGATCAAGTAGCTACAATGGGTTTACTTGCAGGTATCAATTTGCATGTGTGATTTCCTTGCTAGATTTGGCATGCATGATTATGCATGTGTGTTATTGGTTCTCTTTATGTCATGGGCATGGGTTTTTCTAGGTGTTACAATGTTCTTCAACCTTTCCAATCCATTTCCAGATAGCCATGGTGAGATGGGGTTCTCTGTTTTGGTTGAGCTAGATTTTCAGATGGATTCTAAGTTGAGTGAGGTGGATATCTAAATTAAAGAACCCATGGCCTAGTTATCCCTAAATCAAATTGTGGATCATGGTAAATGCACTGGATTAGTGACCCCTGAACCAGACTATGGGTTGTGGTAATGTCAGGTATTGTGTGCCTTGGTGGCCCTAGGGATCCTCAACCGGTGAATGGCAAAATATATGGTAAAGCCTAGATGTGGTAGCCCTTGATCAGGCCTAGGAATCCTTGCCAGTGAATTGCAGGATATCAGTTGAGCCTAGAGGGTGGTGTCTCAATTATGGCATAGTAACCCTTGGATCAGATTGTGGGTTGCGGTAAAGCTTAGAGACTAGGAGACATGAGAATTACTCACAGTGTAGGTGGGAAAATCCGGTGGCATCCATGCTTGTTTATGGCCTAGTGATCCAGTCAAGATTATGGTAAAGCTTGATTCTATTGATGAGAGTGAGGTGGTTTAGCCTTGGGAAGACCTGATTGGTTCTTTTGGTTTGAGTCCCACATTCATGCTTGGAATGTGGCACAGGGATGATTGGATGAAGAGAGACTTGGCTCTCGCAATCTACAGTTGGGTGGAACTGTTGTAGTCCCATACCGGGTTGGATTTTTCATTCGTTAATAAGAGTTTCTTTCCTTGGTATTTTATGAGAAAATGTATTGGATTATATGTGGAATTAATGGTAATTGTATCCTCATTATTTATGTTGTTTATATGTTGTATATGAATATGTTTTATGATAATGAAAATGTATGGTTGTCATCATGTTTTGATTTGTGAATGAATGAGCAATGAATATATGACCTAAATAGATGATCATGCAACTAATGTGATAAGGCACCAATGCTTCTTAGTGATTCTTAGATAAGTATGAGACCCCCATGCTCAGACCTGTTGTTTAAACTTGTAGAACGCATATTTGTGATATGTTTGACGAAATGCCTGTCATGGATAGTAGGGGTCCAGTCAAGTCCTTGTTTAAGAATTTTCATTGGCATCATTGTCCCTATGTTTCTTCTCATTTTTGTGAATTTCATGAAGTTTTGGGTATTGACCGGGTCCTCGCCTTAGAATTTAGCTTTAAATGTCACACTATTTGGCATAACACTGGAAGAAAAGGCTACAGTCGCACTCAAGCAAGCTCATGGAAGCGAATGGGACCCTCGGTCTCTTGGAGGGCTTGGCAAGGACTAGGGCTCTAGGTCCTTGAACTACTGAGTTTCCTTAAGGGTTTGTCAATTGGAAATATGGCGTAGCTCTTGGAGGTTATGTAGGATGTGTGGATGGTATGATTGGTTATGTTTTGTTGGTTCTGCTTCGTTAAGGTGACCTAGGAGGTTGAATAAGATCATAGTAGCCTATCATCACATGTTTACCCCTATTGGACGATTACTTGGGTAGACATGGGAGGAGGGTGTTATAGAGTGGTATCAGAGCATGGTTCACCCCTTGGACTGGATTGGAAGTGCATTGGTCATGAAGTCATGTCGGTTTCATATGTGTTCTCATGCTTGTGGTCTATATGCTTGTTGCATATGTATGATGTTGGTTATGGTTGCAGTGATGTCACCATGTCAAGGTTGATGGTGTTGTTGTGGAATGTGTCGTCATGAGTGTATGATTGGCTATGTGTTGTTTATGCATGTCAAGTGTTTACGTGTTTTTATGCATACATCGATATGGGTCTAGTTTTCATGCATGAGGTCATGATGTGTGGTTAATATGGTCATGTGTTGATAACTGTACTATGGTAGGATGATATCTACATGTTGTTATGATTATGTTTATACATGTATTATGTTAATTTGGTCGATATTGCAAATGAGATATCCTCCCCGAGTTATACTAAGGCACATTGTTTGTTTAATATTTAGTTTAGTTGACATAAGATGCTTTGTAGGAGAGATCAAGATGACTTGCAGGATGGTAGACTACAAATATTCTCCCTATGATTCAGATGAACAGCATGGTGTTGGGCACTCCTCTGACTTAGTAGACACATTGAGGAGTTTGAAGGAAGAAACAAGGAATTCCGAAGTAGATAATGACAGAATCATGCAGGCGCAAGAGAAACAAGTAGAATTCAATGCATTAATTCGTTAGAGTTTTTTAGACTTGCAGAGACAGGGACCACTTCGGATCAGCCATGGGAAGAAAGACGAAACTAATGGGGAATATGGAAGTAGGTCTCTTGGTGGGTACAGGTCAGGTAGAGATGACACGATCATAGATGGTAGGTTCTTGGACACTCTGAATAGGAGATGTGATAGACACAGGTACCATTCTAGTTTTGGTTCCAACAGGAACAATGATCGTCATCATTATCACACTTACAAGAGGAGAGATAGGGGGTACTTACCAAATGAGTTTAAGAAATTGAAGCCACCGAATTTTAATGGAGAGCTGAAGAATCTTGAGGATGCAGAGGCTTGGTTACTTGGTATGAATAAGTTTTTTGAATTGCATGAGTATACAGAGAATATGAAGGCTAGAATAGTTATCCTCATCCTAAAAGGTAAAGTAGACATCTGGTGGGAAGATGTAAAATGGGTGAAAGACATCAGGATAGAGGAGTTGAGTTGGCATGAATTCTGTGGCATCTTCAAAAATAAGTATTTGCCTGAAAGATACTATGACAACAAAGTCAAGGAATTCTATGAAATCAAAATCGGATCGATGACTGATGAGGAGTATACGACCAAGTTCTTGTTCTATTGAGGTATGTACTATATCTTACATATGAAAAGGATAAATTTCAGAGATTTTTCAGTGGATTTTCATTAGAATTTAGAGATCATAATGAATATGATGAGCCTTGATCACTTGAGGAAGTTATTGGGAAACTAAAAGCATTGTTATGGACAATCAAAGTGTAAGAAAGAATCTCAATAAGGATGGAAAGGGAAAGATAAAAGTAAAGGTAAATGGAAGTCGAAAAGAACAAGGCCTCAGAATGTAGAAGAGAAAGAGAATGTTGCACAACATAAGAAGTTCAATGCAGCTAGATAGGGAGATGGGTCACAACAGCAGAATAGAGGTGATGTAAAAAGTGATTGGAGTGTTTTACATGTGCTACAAAGCATCTTAAGAGGGATTTTCCACACAATAAAGGTGGTAGGCGTCAGATCTATAGCGCACAAGAGGCACAGACTGTTGGGGATGTTGGGCAGAGCATTCCTCATTTTAATGAACCGTTGGTTAATAGGAAGGCAGATCATCAGGCATCTATCATTGAGATGGATGGTAAGCTTTTTGATCAATTTGTTTCTATTTTGATTGACCCTGGATCTAATTATAGTTATATTAGTCCTGAATTGGTGGATAAGTGTGGTTTAAATAAATAAGTGCATGTAGAATCTTGGTTAGTATAGTTCGCTATAGGTACAAAGAAGACAGTTCATCATTGGGTAAGAGCTTGTGCATTCGAACTAAATGATATGCCTACAACAATGCATCTGAATGCATTACCATTAGGGTCATATAGTATGCTTTTGGGTATGGAGTGCCTATATCTTCATAGGACCAAAGCGGATTGGTATGACAAAGACATTGAGTGCTTGGATGACAATGGGGAGCAAAGACTCTTGCAAGGTAAGATGAAAACAACATCAGTTAGAATGATGACAGCTATGCAGGAAAAAAATAGTCGCAGAAAAGGGTGTGTGTTATTTGCAGTACACATTTCTAGTGATAAAGGTAAGGAGGATAAGGATACGAAGATATTGAGCAGGTACCCGATCTTGCAACAATTTCAAGATGTGTTTCCAGCAGAGATTTCAGAGTTGTTGCCTCACAGGGATGTATACTTTTCTATTGAGTTGGTACCAGGAGAAACACCAACAGCAAAGCCACTGTATAGAATGAGCACTCCAAAGCCAGTAGAGTTAAAGTTGCAGTTGAAGGAAATGCTTGACAAGGGATACATTAGGCCAAGTGTATCACCTTGGGGTGCACCAATATTGTTTGTGAAGAAGAAATATGGTACTCTTAGGTTAAGCATTTATTACAGGCAAATGAACAAGGTGACCATCAAGAACAAGTACCCGTTGCCGAGGATTGATGACCTATTTGATCAACTAAAAGGAGAAACGATGTTCTCAAATATTGATTTGAGATCTGGATATCATTAGGAATGCATCAAGGAAGAGGACATTTACAAGACAAATTTTTGGACCAGGTATAGGCATTATGAGGTTTTTGTAGTTCCATTTGTTTTGACTAATTCCCTAGCTACAATTATGTGCTTCATGAATAGTGTTTTGCGTCCTTATCTGGACAAGTTTTTTATTGTATTCATTGATGACATTTTGATATATTCAAAGAATGAGGAATAGCATGTTGAGAATTTACAGTAGTGTTGAGACTGTTGAGAGAGAATTAGTTGTATGCTAAGCTCAGTAAATGCATCTTCTTTCAAACATAGGTACATTACTTACGACATGTGCTCTCCAAGGAATTCATAGGAGTAGATCCAGAGAAGATAAGAGATATCATGGAGTGGTTAGCTCCTAGAAATGTGGATGAGGTAAGAACATTCATGGGGCTACCAGGCTATTATAGGAGGTTCATCATAAACTTCTCTTGAATTGCACATCCTATTATGTCATTGCAAAGGAAAGGTAATAAATTTGAATGGACAGAGGAATGTGCAACAATTTTCAAGAAGTTAAAGCAGTTGTTGACAAACGCTCCAGTGTTAAATATTACAGAACCAGACAAAGTGTTTGTAGTGTGTATAGATTCGTGCAAGAGAGGACTTGGTGGTTTCCTCATGTAGGAGGTACATGTAGGATGCTATGAGTCGCGAAAAATGAATGAGCATGAGCAAGAACATCCAACACATTATATTGAGTTGGCAACAATCATTCATGCGTTGAAGATGTGGAGGCATTATTTTCTTGGCAGGAGACTTGTATTGATGAGTGATCATAGTGGGTTGAGACAATTGTTTGACTAGTCAATGTTGAATTTTGGGCAAGCTAGATGGTTGTCCACGATTAGTGAGTTTGACTTTGAGATCATGTATATCAAGGGTAAAGAGAACAGGGTTGCAGATGCTCTTAGTAGGAAAATACATGTAAACCACATTGGATTTATGAGTTCGTATCAGACAAACTTAAATGATCGAATTTTATAGGAAAGTCAACATGATGACATGTATAGAGAACTTATGCAAAGGTTATAATAGAGTAAATGTATAGGTACATGTAGTGGTAGAGATACAGGTACAAGTGCAGGGGATTTGGACTATCATATCTCAGTAAATGGCTTGATTAGATTTAGGGATAGGATATATGTGCCAGACAATAGTGAGCTCAACAATATTTTCTTGAGGGAGTTTAGTGCGAAACTATATTCACGTCACTCGGGCTACCAAAAGACATTGACACTAGTAAACAAGTTTTACTATTGACCAAATCTAAAGAAGGATGTAGTGGAGCTTGCGAATAGATGTTTGGATTGTCAGCAGGTACAGGAAGAATGTAAGAATCCAGGTGGACTACTACAACTGATTGTGATTCCAGAATGGAAATGGGAGGTCATTTCCATAAATTTTATCATAGGTTTTTCAAGGACACCTAGACAACATTATTCTATCATGGTGGTGGTCGACAAGTTGACTAAGGTAGCACACTTCATTCCAGTGAAGACTAAGTATTTAGCTAGTGATGTGGCACAAGTGTTCATTAGAGATGTGGTAAAATTGCATGGCCTTTCGAAGAAGATTGTGTCAGACAGGGATACAAACTTCACTTCCAAGTTTTGGGAGGAGTTGTTTGCATGTTTGGGTACAGAGTTGGCCTTCAGCACAGCTTATCATCCACAGACATATGGACATATAGAGAGGGTCAAAAAGATATTGGAGGATATGTTGAGGATGTATGTGATGCATCAATAGTGAAAGTGCGGAGAGTATCTTCCACTGGTATATTTTTCTTACAACAATGGCTATCAGGAGTCTTTAAGGATTAGTCCGCTTGACGCACTCTATGGGTAGAATTGCAATACTCCCATCTGTTGGAGTGATCTAATGAATAGGGTGTTGATTGGACTTGATATGTTGGAAGAAATGGAACAGGAAATCCAGGTGATAAAAAAGTATCTAAAGGCAGCATAGGCAAACACAAAATCTATGCAGATCAAAATAGGTTGTTTAAGGAGTTTCAGGTTGGGGAATAAGTGTACTTGTCTATCAAGCCCAAGAAGAGCTCCCTGCGAATTGGGCCATGTGCCAAGATGTCACCTCATTTTCGTGGACCTTTCAAGATCCATGAAAGAATTGGACCAATAGCCTATCGACATGCATTGCCTCCGATAGTGAAAGTCCATGATGTTTTCCATGTGGCAGGTGGAGCCAGATGGCTAATTCCAATTGTAACCTTGGTGTATATTGCATAAAATGTTTCTCATGCTCCAAACTAAGAAATAGAGCAAGCTAAAGTGCAGTGGAAGCACTTTGGGCCTGATGAAGCTATATGGGAGATGGCAGATCAGATGTAGGCTATGTATCATTTTTTATTCATTTTTTTTAGCAAATGTCCTTGATATATGTTTTGGGTATATGTGTTAGTGATGTTTTGGTATATGTACATATGTATATGGATGCAAATACCGCCATGAGTTGTCTTATAAAGCTCCAATAAGTAGTATGGGTGTCATTTCATTATGGGTGTCATGTTGTTATGTTCTCATCTTGGTTTTCTTCTTAGGAGGTTGATCATTGTAAATATAGCAACGAGCTAAGTCATAAAGCTCCATGAGCAATATGTTTTTCTTTCAGCAGTCTTGTTGGTTATAGGTTTCGTTGAACATCAAGGACGTTGTTCCCCTAAGGGGGAGGGTTCTATAACAACCTCAGTGAAAACTCCATGTAAATGAAGTTAATAAAGGAAAAATAATAACCACGGTTATGGGAAAAACATCCTAGTGTGAGTGTTCATTTGGTTTATTATGGCTAAGGAAATTGGCAATTGCAAAGGCTTTGGAAAGGTAAAATGGCATTTTTGGCAATTTATTTATGAAAATAATGGAAAATAGGAGAAAAGGAAGGTGAAAGATCACAGGTTGCATGTGAGGAGGAAATGAAGGAAATAATGGAAAATGAAGAAAATAAAGGCCACATTAATAAAAAGGCTTTTGAGGATTAGTTGATACCTTTTGTCAGTTTAGTTTTGAAGCTCTCTCTCTATTTTCTCTCTCTCACACTCTTGGAAACTTAATTTTTTCTTGGAGAAATTCAACATTGGATCAAGAAAGGCAAAGAAATCACAAAGGAAGAAACGATCAAGAAAGGAATAGTAGGATAAAGCAACTACAATGAGTTTACTTGCAGGTATCAGTTTGCATGTGTGATTTCCTTGCTAGATTTGGAATGCATAGTTATGGATTTGTGTTATTGGTTCTCTTTCTGTCATGGGCATGGGTTTTTCTAAGTGTGAGCGTGTTCTTCAACCTTGCCTTTCCATTTCTGAATAGCCATGGTGAGATGGGGTTCTCATGTTTTGGTTGATCTATATTTATGGATGGATTTGAAGTTGAGTGAGGTGGATCTCTAAATAATTCCTAGGGCCACTTATAGCAGAATTCCCTTCGATGAAGCCAAGTGTATTTGGTGTCAGTTTGGTTTTAGGGAGACTGAACTTCTAGTTCTTCTTATGCACAGCTAAGATGTATCCTTCTGTATTTTTTAGGCGAGGGGTTGTCTGCAAGTTCTAAAATGGATTTGTGATTCTTTCATTATGATTTTGGGTTGAGGTGACTAGTAACACTGACTTACCTTGCCTTTTTTTTGTGTGTGTGGAATGATAGGTTTCTGGTGGAGGGTGGTTGATTGGTAGTGTGTGTCCTTTTTGGGTGTGTGGTGTTAGGTTTGATTAGGTGGTCCTTGTTGTGGATTGGGGTTAGCCTTGGGGTTTTGGGTTTCAACATGGCGACCAGCATAAAGCGAAGTCCACGATCCTTGCATGCCCCTGGTCAAGCAAAGGTGAAAGCATCCCATCTTGGGGAGGGGTCAATTGTGTTGAATGGAGTCTGGGGTGATGGTATGAGAGAAGAGGGTGATAGAAACAACCAATATGCCTGAATTGTGCGAAACTTTGTGCGCGGGGGTTGTCGAGCACGTGGTGGGTGAAGGTCTTCGGTCAGTCATGTGGTTTGTAGGGGTAGTAGGATCCTAGATTAGAGCGGCTATGGATTAGGAAGCAGGCGTAGGGGAACAGGTCATGGCCAAGTCTCGAGCAATGGGGGTAGAGCAACAATCTCGGTGGTGTGGGGTCAGTTGGACGTGCATCTCCTAGGCATGCTGGGAGAACTACGATGCTATAGAAATTGGTCCAATCTATCATAAACATGTTGGAATCTCATGATAGGGTTCAGAGGGAGGAGCATAAGGAATTTATGGCCAAGCTGGAGCAAATCCATTATTTTTAATGACATGTCCGCGAAAGAATTGTGGTTTCCTGGCATGGGCAAAATCTATTGACTAAGAATATCAAAAAGATGAAAACTTGGCTTGCTCACTTTGAGAAACATGCCAAACACATGTACCCTCCTCCTCCTCCTCCAAGAATGGGGCTAGATAATCCCTCTTCAATCATTTCTGGTGACTGATTATGGTAACCATTATCTTTCTAGTTCTTTTTTTTTTCTAGTATGTAAGGCCTATAAGGTTGTGGATCTCTCCGTTGGACATTTTTATTTTTGTATGTAGCATGGCAATAGAATTGGCCAACAAACCTAGTTGGGGTAAACCCACATGCATTTTGACATCTGCTTATGTGTTTTTTGAGTAATGAAAAAACTTTGACTTACCAAACATATATATATATATATATATATATATATATATATATATTAAATGGAAATATCTAGTTTAAATGAAATTGATTTATTTAGTTGATGTAATAATTTATCCATCACTTGAATGTTAACATTGCTAATAATTTTTCCCTGATCGGGGTGTGAGTATGATTGAGTAGGCCCCGCCCTTGCTAGCCAATTAACTTAATGATGTTGACATGGTACTCTGCCACCATCCACATGCATGAGGCACATGGACCGGTGGCTTCTCGCACACCTCTTATTAATTGCATTAGTGAAGGTGGAAACAACAACTTTGAAAGGAATGTTACCAGTTTTGATTCTAATAAGTTTGGTCTTTGTTCTATGTTATGCAACCAGCTCATAAAATAGAATAAAAGATAAATCACCTACTTCAAAATCGACCTCTTCAAGGGGGAAATCTCATTTACATTACAAAAATGAATAATTATTGGATGATACAAATGATAAAACTTCCTTTTCTATATTAGGAGTCTAAGGGGTCACAATATAATCAAAGCCGACATAACAGTAATAATATAAGGGCACAACAATAACAATAATGGGTTTCTATTGGGCACACTAATAACAATATGGGGACAATAGGGGCACAATAAAAATAATAAGGGATACAATGAAAATAGTAATGGGGGAATCACTAGTATTATAGGGACCTAACATGCCCCTCTCCCTCAAAATATTGTTGTCCTCAATGCTTGAGTAGTTTTGGATGCTTCTGTATAAAATTCTCATCCTCCCATGTGGAATCTTCAACAGTTAAGTTCTTCCACTTGATGAGATACTTTGAAATTCATCGATTTCATTTCTGTCAAGTTCTTATTTTTGAGACTGCTTCAGGTTCCAATATGATTTTTCCTTCCTTTTCAAGTTCTGGAAATATTATTTGAATTGGGAGCTTGTCACCTATAACCTTCTTCAGGCATGAAACATGGAAAACTGGGTGCACTCAGGAAGCTGCAAGAAGCTCCAATTTGTATGCCATAGTACCAATATTTTGCAACACCTTGTACAGACCATAATACTTTGGTGATTATTTATTATCCTTCTTAGCTTTCTTGAGGGACATTTGTTTATATGGCTGTAGCCATAGAAATACCTAGTCACCTACATCAAAAATTATTTCACTGCGATGTTGATCTACCTATTGTTTCATTCTATTTTCCGCCAAAGTGAGGTTATCCTTTAAGAGTTGGAGAACTTTTTGTTGATGCTTGATGTGATCTTCCACTGATTGAACCTTAGAATTTCCTCTTAAATATGATGTGATGGATGGTGGATGATATCCATAAAGTGCCACCAATGGAGTCATTTTTGTTGCAGTATGGAAGGAAGTGTTATACCAACATTCAGCCAGAGGCAACCATTTGACCCATTATGTCTATTTATCAGATACAAAGAAACAAAGATATCATTTCAAACATTTTTTTACTATCTCAGCTTTCCCATCATATTGAGGATGATAAGATGAGTTATGAGCTAACTGAGTACCCAGACAAGAAAATAATTATGTCCAAAAATTTCTAGTGAAAATAGGATCTCTATCTTTTACAATAATCTTTGGGTTTCCATGTAGCTTTTGAATTGTTTCCATAAATTCATTAGAAAATGTACTGCCTTTAAATGGATGAGATAATGCAAAAAAATATGCATACTTGGTAAGTATATCAACGATCACCGTGATGACACTCTTTCCTTCGGATTTGGGTAAACCTGTGATAAAATCCATTGAAACCTCCTCCCAACATTGACTCGGAATGGATAAAGGTTGTAATAGACCCTGCGTTGTAATTGTTTCAAATTTATTTTGTTGGCAAACCAAAACATTTTGCCACAAACTTTGGAATATCAGATTTAAGGCCATCCCAAAAAAAATCCTTCTTAACCCTGTGGTATGTTTTTAAAAATCTTGAGTGCCCTCCTAAAGGAGATGCGTG
The DNA here is from genome assembly GCA_000404065.3 of Pinus taeda. NCBI lineage: Eukaryota > Viridiplantae > Streptophyta > Pinopsida > Pinales > Pinaceae > Pinus > Pinus taeda. The sequence goes on from APFE031582396.1 coordinate 52,218, forward strand.
CAATTCCATAAGAATCTTTTGTTTGATTTGGGAATTCTTACATAGTTATAAGTGATATTTGTACCATAACGAATCATTTTTCTGGCTAAATGTATCAAATGTACTAGGATCTTGTTGTAAATTTTTAATGAGTTCCCACACTTCTTCATCATTCTTCCATTCATCGCTTGCTTCGTTTATCCAATCTGGTTGGATAATAGAAATGGTGCAAAGAATGCTTCCACATCCTCATCCTTTCTTGAGAGTGCATCTACAACAACATTTTTCTTCCCTTTTTTGTAGATGAATTCAAAGTCATAATCCAACATCTTTGTGACCCACTTTTGCTGCTCTTCTGAAGATAATATTTTTTCTAAGAAGTATTTAAGACTATCATGATCCATGTTTACCTTGAAGTGTCTACCCATTAGGTAGGGTTTCCATTTCCTAAGTGCATGTAATATTGCCAACATTTCCCTCTCATAAATAACTTTTTTGTAAATACTTTCCTTTGATTGGACGACTTTCGAAAGAAATGTGTCTTTCTTCTTGCATTAAAAAAACAATAATTCCATTTCTTGAGGCATCACATTCCACAATAAAGGTTTTTGTGAAGTTCGGCGTAGTTAAGACCAGTGCTTGGCACATTACCTCTTTAAGATGTCCAAAGGCCTTCATCGTCTATAAAAATACATCTTTATTCAATAATGTTGTTAGAGGTGCTTCAATTCTCCCATAATTCTTAACAAACTTGCGATAATACCCTGTGAACCCGAGAAATCCTCGCATATTCTTTATGGATGTGGGGATTTTCAATTCCTTAATGGATTTAATTTTGCTAGGGTCTACCTTAACACCTTAATGAGATACAATATGACCCAGATATTCCACCTCTTGTACTCCAAGGAAACATTTGGAGCATTTTACATATAATTGTTTCTCCTCCAACAGTTTGAGCACCCTGTCAACATGTTGAACATGATCCTTCCAAGACTTGTTGTAGGTTGGTATATCATCACAAAATACTAAAACAAATTTTCTAAGGAAGGGTTTGAAAATGGAATTCATCAAACCTTGAAATGTAGAAGGTGCATTGGTAAGGCCAAAAGGCATGACCAAAAATTCATAATGACCCTCATCAGTTATTAAAAAAAAAATCAGAATGTCTTCAGTTTTCATTCTGATTTGATGATATCCTGAACGAAGATCCAACTTGGTGAAGTAAATTGATCCATGCAATTCATCCAATAATTCATCAATGACACGAATGGAAAATTTATCTTTAATAGTGACCTTGTTGAGCTCCCTATAATTCGGACACATGCGCCATGATCCATCCTTCTTGTGCACCAATACTACTGGAGCAGAAAGAACTTTAACTAGGTTGAATTATACCAGCCTCTAGCATTTCTGCAACCATACGTCAATTTTACTCTTTTGGGAATAGGGATCTATGTAAGGCCTGGTGTTTGGAGGAACACTTCCTGGAATCAAATGAATAGAATGATCATGGTCACGAATAGGTGGGAGGCCTTTGGGAATCTCAAATACCTTGGAATGATTGTCCAAGAGCTTTTGGAGATCTAGAGAAATAGATGATTTTGATGTGGGAACTTGTTGTAGCAACTACAACTACCCTCTAAATTTTTCCTTAGCTTTGTTTTGGAGCCTCTCTATTGATCATCCTCAGCAGCATGTCTTGCATTGTCAAGCACATCAACTTCAGCTCGTTCATAAAGTCTTGTCTGCTTGTGCATGCAAGTTTGTTCCACCCCCTTGATAGGATGCTTTCCGGACTTAGTGTCAGTTTTTGTTTGAACAACTTCCTCTGGGAATTGCGCAATTCTGGAGGGGAACCAACCTTCCCTCTAGAAATTATGCAAACCCAGCTGGGCTCCAGAATTACGCAATTCTTCCTGACAGTCTTCCTCTCAAAAATTGTGCAATTCATTGCAAGGAAATTGCTCATCCCAGAAATTGCACAATTCTGGGCAAAAGTCACCTGCTGCTCACAGAAATTGTGCAATTCCTCTGGGACAGCCAACCCAATAGCTAGAAAAAATTGCGCAAATCCAGCTAAGAAGCCTGTTGGGCTCAGAAATTGCGCAATATAGTCAGACATGCTTCCTTGAGAAAATTGCGCAATCTAACTTAGGACAACTACTCAACCCAGAAAATGCACAATCCTGGGAGAAAATCACACATTCCACATAGAAATTATGCAATCCCTTTGGGACAACCATCTCTACTCAGCCCAGAAATTGCGCATATTTTCATCCCAGGTTCGTAGACCAATGCACATGCCTTCAGGTTGACCGGTTCCCTTCGGGACCGAGAAAAACTAATTTTGCATGCATGGAGTGATTTTCCCAAGGTAGCATGCAAAGGAATCCCTTGATATAGGGATATAATTTTAGCAGCTGGAGGTTACATGCAAGGATCATTTCAGAAACCTCCCACCAAGTGTCACTTTTCCTAGATTTGTGGCATGCATGTCACAACCTCAATTTTATCAAAAGTCATTTTTCGAACACTGCAAATCCCATTCCTCAAATCGATATTATAGCTCTTACATCCCACATCACATCTAGGAGTCGTTGACACATTAAACTCTGTTGTTTTAGGGTAAGCCCGCTTCACATGTCTTGCGTTGCCTTTCTGTCGCCTTTTTTGTTTCGGCTTGTGTGACTATTGTATGCTTGAATTCTTTGAATGTTTGTTGTCATTTATGTGCATGTTATCTTATATAATCGTTGTTTTATTTTTCGTTTGCATCTCACTGTTGTCACATGCATGCCATTGTTTTTGCACCGACGATCGTCGTCGCGGCAACCCTCTTCACTTGCATGCATTTTGTCCTATTTTCTAAATTTTGCACTCACTGTTTGCATGAATGATCATTCACTCTTATTTGCACTCAGCCTCACCATGCATTCAAACTTCTCATTTTTCAGTTGCCTGTCAGCGGATTTGGGTTGTCTCGACCTGGACCTTGCCTTGCCCGACTAGCACTACACATTTGCGGAAGGGAAGTCTCTACCTTCCCTCCATAAATTGCACAATTTTTGTACAACACTAACCTCCAAGCTTGCATTGCACATTTCTTGGTGGCAGTGCCCTGCTCGCCCCAGAAACTGTGTAATGCAGTTTGCTGGTTGCAAGTCACTACTAACTGAAATTGTGCATTGCGCAGTTTTAGTCATTAGCAGGCTAGGCTGGACTGTCCATTGAGTATTTCTAGTAGTTAGTCAGCCTCCCAGTAGCCCTGACTGTCTCCCATTGTCTCGATAGTCAGTCTCACGATCTCCCAGTGAAAATTGTGCAGTCTTCATGGACAACCACACATGTATGTTGCATGTCAATCTTCCAATTTGTTTTGGTTTTCGACTGATAGATTTCTTGCCATGAGTGTTTCTATGTCTCTATGTATCACAAGTTTCATCCGCCTCCCATTAGCATAAATACAATGGCCTTCAGGGGAGCAAAGTCAAATGACACCATTGAGAGCGCAATTGGGGATGCAGTTGATCAAGTGTCTATGAACTTGCCTATCCACGAAGACATCAATTTGTTCATAGACAAGGATATCGAGATGAATGGAAATGACATCACAACAAGAAACACCATCAAAAGTAGTAGAACGCAACACATCTACATGTGACGAATGCAAGAGGAAGGTTGTCAACACCATAGAGGTGAAGCGAAATTGCAAGTTCAAAGCAGGTCCACTCGTGAAGAAAGCAGCTTTGGAGATTAAGGCTATGAGGTGACACGGAGACAAGATGATCATGTGAGGGTAGAGAAAGGAACAAAGAAGAGTTGCAGGTGATGAAGCAGTAACTCAAGGAAGAACATGAGTTGTACAGATGAGAGAATGAGTTGCAGAAAGAACAAGTACAACAGGCAATACAACATGTACAGATGAATGAAACTACACCCATATAAGTTATAGATCCATTCTAACAATTGGCACAAAGTAGATATGGTGAGTAGTGTTGGAAATTGCATGCAATGGAATTCAACATCATGCATGTCATTGTGTGCACGCATGCGATCCCACCCATTTGGTACAGTCACCGAGACAAAGACAAGAACTAAGTCCGACTAGGGCTGAACAAGCAATTTGATAGTTGATGTGCATGACCACCAGTACACACTTGAAGATCATCACAGACACTATGAATTGGTGTGTTGTCGGTTCAGTCACACCCAAGACGACCATGCGCATCCTATCAGATGAGTTGGAAAGAGGAGTCGTATCAGTGCACCCAGATGCAACAAAGGCAAGAGTTTTCTTTCAGCAAGATGTCACCATTGAGCACACAGACACCACCAAAGACCACCAAGCCTGGCATTAGTTTGCCATCGTCAACCACCATGATGATGTCGAAGAGTTGGTCATCCCACATATGTATAAATCTTAGTGATTTCTTGCATGGTTTGCTCAAGCCTATGCCCTCCCACATGGGAACATGTGCATTTTAATGTAACAACATGTAAAGTGAAAGTCCAAGTGTCGATAGTTGGACGCAACAGTCATGTAGTAGGTGAAGAGTCACAAAGGGGAATGTCAAGGGTAACCCTACCCTTTGCTATAAATAGAACCTCATAACTCATTATAAAGGCTTTTGGTCGACCAAGCTTCTGATAGGAGTATCTTATAGAGAGCTTGGGCAATATTGTAATGAGCCTTGGCTTCTCCACTATGCAGAGCTAGTATATCTCTTTGGAGGAGTAGGCGGTAGTGACTATAACGTTTCACTGTAGGAACTAGTGGTTGGTCATGGTTGTATTGTATGATTGGAACTTATACTTCTTAATATAATAGAGCCAACATGTTTCATGCATATGTCGTATTGTATTTCAGCTATCTTGCTTACTCTAAATGATATGTGTGGCTATTTTTTGTATATGTATGTATGAATCTTACTGAAATGTGTTGTTGGTTTAACCATCATTTTGGATTGCTAGCTCACTTGCCTTCCAGTTTTTGATGCATCTTAGCTCGTGCGTTCCCTTCTTAACTCCGTGCTTTCACAGGTTTCCAAGGGGCGCACTCACCCAACCCTCCGTGTGTTAGAACCACTCATGCACCTTCCTTGAATTGTTGCATATGTCATGCCCTTTTACCAACAAGGACATCTTACTTGCCTCTATGTGAAACCGCAGTCAAGGTGATACATACAACCCACTACTGGAACTCCTACACCAAACGGTTTGAGGTCTATTTGGGACTTCTTACCAGGGAGATCCCCAGACATGTTGGCGGGTCCAACACTGTCAACATTTCTAGCACTAGAAGGAGGGCCAGATGACAAGTTGCATCCTCTCATCCTACTTTCAACCTTTGCACATCTATCATGGATTCTGTAACACTCACACCTCAATTTTTTTCACATGCTGAACCTCTCAACATCATAAGGGAGTTTTTTATCTTTTGTCTGAATTCATGTATGATGGTGAAGGCGAAATGGCTTGGCATGAGTACTTAGAAGACTTCTATGCATTCCTTAAGAATGTAGAAGACGTCAGTATTTTGCTTGCATACACACTTCACGAATCCCCACTATGGTGGTGGTGCAGTTTTCCACCTGATAGCGTGCACTCACTTAAGCAGTTCTGTGATCTCATTGAATCTACTTTCCATAATTTTGATCCAGAACCTCTTGAAAAAAAACCTTTATAGCAAAGGAAGGCCCCTCAATATTCACCTAATGATTTTTGGCAGTGCTTCCATGTTTTGTAGTTTCAAGCTTCGAAAATCCAGATGACATTCCAGTATCTCATTAACAAATACAAATATTGTCTTATCAAATCTGTCAATCCCAAGAAGAAGTTAAAGCTTAAACCCCACTCAGCATACTTTGGTGATGGAGCTATGCAATCATGGATAGACATGGTCATTGTCACAAGTGTCCATCTGCCATCCCCTCATCAAACAGCTCCACCATCGCAGAGTGATGTGGGACAACATGCACACACATCTATTGAACCGTCATGTCCTCCCGACATTGCTCCTTCCAATTTTCACACAAACTTGATTGTGAGTCCCATACATCGTCACATGTATTTTGTACCTTAGCCTCCATCTTCAAACTGGGATGATCCTTCGGATGACACTATCTTTTGTTCTTCCATTCCAAACTCTACACTTGTTGTGAATGAGGATTAAGCCATCGATGGAGTTGGTGTTGCACAACAACATCCGTTGTCATTCATGAAGAGTATGATTGGGATCTTGAACATCCACCGGTAGCAGAGGACCTTCCTTGTATGCCCGTACCTCCTCCATTTTTTCCTGACTGATCCAAAATGGATCCTAAAAACCCTCTAAGTCTTCAATACTTAAAAACTATCGCAAAGGATAAACCTTCAAGAATGGTGGATTACACTATCAGGCAAGAAAAACACACAGAAATATTGAAAACAGAGCCTATCGGAGGCCAAAACAACAATGCACAGGAGCCGTCGGATCTGGCCGATCAACAGTCCAGATATGATCGGCATATTGCAATTGACAGTAGCAAGCGGGGTTAATCGGGTACGTCCCTATGGAAATCGTGATAGCGATCAGTGCAATTTAATGAGGACCATTGATCAAGTTCGTAAATCAATGACCCAGATTACATCATCGCATTGTTAAAACACAAGGGAAGAAAACCGGGGGCTTGAAGACCATGCGATATGCGATTACGATATATCACATCGCAATGTCAAATCACAACGATACAAAGGACCAGACCCAACGGGTTTTATGAATGAAAATATATATATTTTGAGTTCCAGTAAAAAGGGTTTTCTATGTATTTTTGCATTTTTCGTTAAATAAACGAAATACAAAGGAAATGCGCCCGGAGCGATAAAACAGACACAAAAGGATTATACATGTAGTTTTATCTTATTTGAGTTCCGTAATGAGTGGGATTTTGGGCAGGCCTCAGGCGGTAAGTGGTATTGGACGGGATCTGCTCGATCCCATCCAATAGTCGACACGTGGCTTGAGAAAACCGCCTTTTCGGGCAAGTAACATCCATATGCATAAGCCGCCCATAATGAATATCAACAGTTGGATCAAAGATCACACAAATCAACAGTGGGCATGCGATAGCAACCCAAAGGTGGACTTGTTAGGATTATAAGGCGAAATTAATATTATTTGAAGTTCGATAAGAGGTGTTTATGCAGTTTTTTAGCGTTTTTTGTGTAATTCTCTATGTAAACAGAGAAACGATATTTTTGGGATTTCAACGCACTGATGGTCCCTTCTGTTACAAAACAGGTGGCCACCATCCCTGAAGATGTTTAACAATGATTTCTTAATGCTTAGAGAGTATTTGAGCGGACAGAGGCCGAGAGCCAAAGAGCCCGAAAGGGAAAACAAGTAGACAAGTGTTGATTGGGTCAAAAGCCATTGAATGATAGAAATAGGAGTAGGCAGTGCTGAGACAGAGAGAAAATAGAGACAAAGAGCGAGAGGGAGAGTCCATGTACTCAAAAAGACTTGGGGGATCCAAGTAAAGCTCTGTTGTTTTATTCCTGTTCTGTTGAGACCCAATTTGAGCTCACATTTGTAAAAAATCTGCTTTTGAAGACATAATAGAGAGGTCACCACTGAAATTTGGACCAGGAGACTTAGCTCAATAGTTTTTGGTGAAGTCCTTGATTATTTGTTGTGTTATGCATGTATCTATTATTTTTTTCTAACTGCTTCATTGTCTATATTATTCGCAATCTTTTCGATCCGTTGCACTAAGTAATATAGGAAAATCCTGCACATGGATCTGTAATACCTTAATGTTAGTCTAAGATCTCATTTTTAGATCAAATGGTATCAGAGGTTTTGGTTTTTTGGTTTTGCTAAGGTTAGACAAGCTTGTGCTGGATTTGAATGCTAACTAGGTGAAAGCTTAGACTAGGAGAAGGAAAACTTGTTGAGGCTAATCCAGAGATTGGAAGAGTCTATCCTTGGAGGAGAATGGTAGAAGAAATTCAATTGGAATCAGAATCTTAGTTCATGGACAGTTTTATGGCCATGCGAGCCATGGTGGAAGAGATGTATCGAGAATTTAAGAAGGGTCAAGGTGAAAGCACTTCAACACCAAAACAAGGCAAAGGAGCAGAGGAACCTCTTCTAGTTGTAAAGGGAAAGGGGAAGAGCCTCCTCCATCATCTCCTCCGCCATCACCTCCATCTAGCCCAGAAAAGAAAAAGAAGAAAAATTCTTTGATTAAATTAGGTGTAAATTTTGATTTTCCAATTTACGATGGAGAATTAAATGCAAAAAATCTATATAACTGGATTAGACAAATTGATGTATATTGCAGGGTCCCGGACTGTGTCTCCCGTAGTCTTGGCAGTTAGTCTCCCAACCTCCAGGTGAAAATTGCGCAATCTTCATGAACAATCACACAGGTGTGTTGCATGTCAGCCCTCTATTTTGTTTTGGTTTTTGATGAATAGATTGCTTTCCATGTGTGTTGTTATGTCTCCAGGTATCACAATTGTCGTCCGCCTCCCATCAGCATAAGTACAATGGCCTTCAGGGGAGCAGAGTCAAAGGACACCGTTGAGAGCGCAATTGGGGATGCAATCAATCAAGTGTCTATGAAATTATCTATCCATGAAGACATCAAGTTTTTCATGGACAAGGATATCGAGATGAATGGAAATGACATCAGAGTGAGCAACACCATTAGTAGCAGTAGAAGGCAACACACTTACACGCGATGAATGCAAGAGGAAGGTTGTTGACACCATAGAGGTGAAGCAAAGATGCAAGTTCAAAGCAAATCCTCTCGTGACGAAAGAAATTTTGGAGATTGAGGCTATGAGGTGATGGCACGACAAGACGATCGCACGAGGGAAGAGAAATGAAAAGAGAAAGAGTTGTAGTTGATGAAGAAACAACTCAAGGAAGAACAAGAGCTATACAGACGAGAGAATGAGTTGCGGCAGGAATAGGTACAACAGGGGGCACAACATGTACGGATGGATGAAAATGTGCCCATACAAGTTATAAATCCATTCTAGCAGCTGGCATGGAGCAAAGAAGGTGAGTAGTGTTGACAATCGCATGCAAGGGAATTTAGCAGCATGCATGTCATTGTGTGCACGCATGCGACGCCACCCATTTGGTACACTCACCGAGACGAAGAGAAGAACTAAGTCTGACTGGGGCTGAACATGAAATTTGATAGTTGATGCTCATGACCACCAACACACACTTGAATATCGACACAAACACTATGCATTGGTCTATTTTCGGTGTGGCCGCACCTAAGATGACCATGTACATGCTATTAAATGAGTTGGACAGAGGAGTCGTATCTATGCACCTAGATTCAACAGAGGTAAGAGTTCAGTTGCAGCAAGATGTCACCATTGAGCGCATGTACACCACCAAGCTTGGCATCAGTCCACCACAATTGACCACCATGAAGATGTTGAAGGGTTGGTCGTCCCACATATGTCAGAATCTTAGTGATTTCTTGCATGGTTTTCTCAAGCCTATGTCATCCCACATGGGAACATGTGTATTGTAATGTAACGTCATGTAAAGTGAAAGTCCAAGTGTCGATAGTCAGACGTAAAAGTCATGAGGGTAGATGAAGAGTCACAAAGGGGAATTTCAAGGGTCACCCCACCCTTTTCTATAAATAGAACCTCATAACTCATTGTAAAGGCTTTTGGTTAGCCAAGCTTCCAACAGGAGTATCTTAGAGAGAGCTTCCATAGGATTATAACGAGCCTTGGCTTCTCCACTGTGCAGAGCTAGTATATCTCTTTGGAGGAGCATGCAACAATGATTGTAACCTTTCGCTATTGGAACTAGTGGTTGGTCATGGTTTTATTGTATGATTGGAACTTACACTTCTTAATATAACAAATCCAATGCATTTCATGCATATGTCGTATTGCATTTCAACTATATTGTTTACTCTAAATAATATATGTATATGTTTGCTTACGCATGCATGTGTAGCTATTTTCTGTATATGTATGTATGAATCTTACTGAAATGTGTTGTTGGTTTAACCATCACTTTGGATTGCTAGCTCACTTGCCTTCCAATTTGTGATGCATCTTAGCTCATGTGTTCCCTTCTTAACTCCGTCCTTTCACAGGTTTCCAAGGGGCACACTCATCTCACCCTTTGTGTGTTAGAACTTCTCATACACCTTCCTTGACTTTTTGCATATGTCACACCCTTGCTACCAACAGGGACATCTTATTTTCCTTTGTACGAAACCACGGTTAAGATAATACCATACGACCCACTGCTGGGACTCTACATTAGACGGTGTGAGGTCTAGTTGTGACTTCTTACTGGGGAGATCCCCTAACATGTTGGTGGGTCCAGCACTGTCAACAAAACCTCTAGTGAACAAAATTGTGCAATTACCCTTGTTGATATTTCTTTAGAAGATTTGTCATGTTGTTAAATATGATTATATTTCCCGAGTTCCCTGCGATATTACCCCTTAATTCAACTTCCTTTCCTTCTGAACAAAATTCAAGAAATTTTTTTGAAAATTAAAAGTTATCATACCCAAAGATTGTAGCCATTGGACTCCTAGTACAACATCAACACCACCCATTGGAATGGAAAGAATTGGGCTATTCAATACATATTCTCCCATGGATAGCTTGATATAATGGCACTTTCCAGAGCAATTTATGGTTCCTCCATTTGCAACCATCACTTGACACTCTAGTGTTGGATATAGGAAGCAATTCAATTCCTTGGCTATCGAATAAAATTATGGGTATTGCTCGAATCAATCAACACTATTACCTTTTTTATCTTGATATGTCCTTCTATCTTGAGAGTTTGAGGAGTGGTAATTCTGACCAATGCATTACAAGATATCGTCGGATTCATTTCTTTTTTATCTTGGGTTTGGTCCTGATGCATGTCCTCTTTTTTTGACATTTCTTGTTCCCTTTCTTCCTCCTCTTCACAATCTATGTGAAATAATTTCTTCTTAACACATTTATGACCTTTAGTGTATTTTCTATCACAACCGTAACAAAGCCGTTTTGCTCTTTTTTCTTCTAATTGTTGTGGTGTCAACCTTTTAGGCTGTAGAAGGATACGGGCAACAACACTTCTATCTTTATAGTTGTGAGTGGTAGGCTTCCTTGTTTCCATAATTTTGCTTTCAATTTTTCTTGCCAACCTAAATGCATTCTCCAATGAATCAGAAACTGAAAGGCAAACCTCATGTTGGATGTTATCCTTTAAATTCCCTATGAACACATCAATCCTATTCTCATCTGGAATATCTATTACCCTTAGATTAAATTTTTTGAAGTCCTCAATGTGCTCCATCATTGAACCCTTTTGTTTGAGATTTATCAATTGACTAAAAAATGTGTTTATTTTTTTATCCTCATAATGTGCTATCATTACTTCCGTAAAAATTGCCTAAGTGACAATTTTTTTACAAGAGCAAAGGCGTCAATACCATACAAATTGATTTGGTTCCAAATATAATGTTACAATGCATACCTTTTGTGTGTTTTGCAAATTATGAAGATCAACATATTGCTCCATCTGTAGTATCCATGTTACAGGATCCTTGCCATAAAAATTCCTCATATCGATCTTCGGAACATGGTGGGTCTTCAATCCAATGTTAGAGTCTATGAAATCATGATTAACATTTCTTTTGTTCTCATCACGAGTTTCCTTTACTACCCTTTCACCATTAGTAAGTGTTTCTTGTAGAAACTTTATCAAATCTATCTTCAAATCGCAATCGGAAATCGGCAAGTGATATGGGCTTATGGTTAGTGAATAGAAATTGGCGATTTTTGATTGCGATATCGCGGACCCGATAGGACTATAAACTGGAATTCATAAACACCTCACATCTGGGATCTTATCGCTTAATAGAAATTCAGCGCACGGAATTCCCAATAATCTTTATGAGAGAATTATAATGTGATATGCGATTGCAATATTGTGTCGCAACCCAACCTTGCAAGGGGAAAATTCTACAACACCTTCCCCTTCAGCGATTGTGATTGTGATTTGTGATTTCCTTATCGCATCGTAACCTTGGTTGTTATGGGGCCGATTTGAAACACCTTTCTGCCTATGACTGTGATTTGTGAAATTCGGAGGCCAATGTCGGCCTACCACTTGACGCATCCTCATTCGCTGAAGGGATTTTCCATGTCATCGAATCCTGCCATGTAGGAAAGTCAAACTTGAACTTTGACTTGCTCTAACTTCTGCATACGAGCTTGGATTTGAGTGTCGTTCACACCGTTGGAATCAGAATGACGAGCTCTCCCATCTAAAGCCAAGTTTAATAGAATTCTGACACTTTGTGTTTTGAGCATAAACTTGAGCACCTAATCACTTTGGCCCATTCTCCAACTCATTGATTTGTAGTGTAGGATAACTGGGCAACTCTTAGGCCCTTTTCTAGACCAACTGAAAATAATGGGAAAAAATGGAGGTAAACAAAGAGGAGAACTTTAGTGAAAACAATGAAAATGCATTGTCTTCATGATGAAATTATTCATGAATTTATTAAATGAAATTAAGAAAATTACAAAATTTCTTGTTTTCTTACCAATTTCCAAATGTTTTTGGTGGTAAGTTGTCATTTAGTAGTAATTTTGGATAGTTATAAACGTAAAGACTTAAGTTGAGGATACTCCTACTTCAACTGTTACTGTTAACACAATTTACACATTTAATAATAAAATTTAGCCACAATAATCTAAAGTCAAATTCTGAAGAGCACACTCCGAACTAAATGCAAACATCATTAAGAATCAATATATGTATATATAATCTAAAGTAAAATTGTGACAAGAACACTCCCAACTGCAAGGCATTCATCAAGCTGTCCGAAAAAACTAGCTTATTTGATACTTCACTCCTTAGAATGACTTCCCCTTTTTCTAATTAAAAAAAAAAACGTTAATACAAATTCAAATTCTAACAAGCACACTCCCGACTGCCTAGCATTCATCAAGTTATCAGAAAAAAATGGTTTTCAATCCATTGGACGACTTCGTATTTTTTTAATTAAAGAAAAATAAAAACTTGATTCAACTTATTTCAATTTCAACCATTATGAAGAAAATGCAGATAATTAGAAAGGGTTTCACTACTTGCCTCCTTGTTAAAATCGCTCATGGAATTCTCGGACCAGATATGCCACAGGTTAATGTCAATGTAACTGACGTACACATGATGCTCCTCCACTACAACAAGAATACGTTTGGCCATGTCAAAATTCAAACAACCATCACTGACAAAAGAAGAAGAAGAAGAATTCCTCGTCACTTCCTCCACCTCCATCATTGGCCTCACAAGATCCAACGGTAGCAAACTTTTGAATCCCTGCAAATCACAAGCCAAAGTCTCATTCTCGGATCTAAGCCGCTCGTTCTCCCTCTTGCTTCTATCAATTTCCTTCACCAACATCAAATTTTGGATGCGCAACCTATGATTCTAACGGAAAAATGCCTCGAGCATCTGTTGAAGCCCATTGTCGCTAACAATGCTTCCATTTTCTTCGATGAGCACCATATTATGCAGAGAATTCAAAATCTCTTGTGCCTCTAAGGGTGGTTGAAATGATTTTAGGTCCTTCATAAAAACGTGATTCGCCTTAATTCAATTTCAACCATTACGAAGAAAATGCAGATAATTAGAGAGGGTTTCCCTACTTGCCTCGTTAAAATCGCTCATGGAGTCATCAGACCAGGTATGTCGCAGGTTAGTGTCAAGGTAACTGACGTACATAGGGTGCTCCTCCAACACAACAAGAATACTTTTGGCCATGTCAAAATTCTACAAACAACCATCACTGCAGAAGAAGAACAAGAATTCCCCATCACTTCCTCCACCTCCATCTTCGACCTCAGAAGATCCGGCGATGACGAGCCTTTGTATCCCCGAAACTCATGAAATAGAGTCGCGTTCTCAGATCTAACTCGCTCATTCTCCTTCCTTCTTCCATCAATTTCCTTCACCAACATGAAATTTTAAATCCTCAACCTGTCATTCTCACAGACAAATGCCTTGAGCGTCTATTGAAGCCTGCTGCTGCTTGTGGCACCATCGTTTTCTTCGGTGAGCACCTTATTATGTAGTGAATTCAAAATCTCTTTCGCCTTTGAGGGTGGCTGCGAGAATTTCAGGTCCTTCAGAACTACTATGAGGTGACCTTCTCCTCCATTTTCTACGATTGGGAAAGTTCATCAGGAACTTATGGGGCTGAGGGTTGAGATTATCAAAGCCGTCGTGGGGGACCTTGCATTGTGGAACCATTATTAAATCGCTTATGCCGATTATTATTTCGTTGGCGAAGGGGTTAAAGCAAATTTTACACCTTTTTCTCTCATTATCACTGCCGCGAATGGCATATTCAAATATGAAGTGGCGGCCGATGAGAATATGAACAGTGTCATGAGGCAAGAAGCCTCACCATAAGAAGCCTTCAGCTTAATTAATCAGTTTCTTATTTAGATATTTACGTATCTAATATGGGAAATCTATTTACTTATCTATTACCCACATTAATACTATCAATAATATTATTTTTATTTTTATTTTGATAATATATATATTATATATATATATATATTATATATATTATATATATATATATATATATATATATATAATATATATAATCTATATATATATATATATATATATATATATAATATATTATATATATATATATATATCTATTATTTTATTTTTTTGAAATGTTAATAATTGTTTTAAAAATTTAAAGTTTATATAATAAAATATTTGGTTTTTTAAATATAAAATTAAAGTAAATTTCACAATTATATCTCAAAATATATAATAAAAAGAAATCCAAGATAAAAAAGTACATGTAATTAAAATAAAATAAAAAAATTATAATATAATAATAAGATTTTTTTATCCCCGGCTGCGGGTGATTAATGTGGCTATTAATGAGGGGGCGGCCCTCCCACTGGGCAAGTGGCAGCCTATATCCGCCAGCTGTAGGGGCGATCTTCGGGCCTGCCACCCCCGTCTTGATAAAATGAATGCAGCTCTTAATGCTGCCCTGCAAATGGCCGTTAGCTGCTTTATCTTTCTTCTTCGATTCGTCTCTCCGGTGCTCTGCCTGCAGTCGGCCTGCGTTGGAATGTTCAGAGCTTGGAATGTCACTCTGCGGCTCTTTAGGAACCAACCTTCACTGGGTACGCTGCATCTGCGGGCTGTTCATTGTGTCATATGGTTGTGGATGCTTGGCTTTTGCGATTTGACGCTGACGCTTGAGCCTTGGCAGCGAACTCTAAGGTTCATAACTCGACCCTCTGCACAAAAGGCCTTGGTCTCTTCCTTGGGGTGCCCTGGCTCTCTCGTCAGCAAGCTTCAGTGTGTTTTAGTGTATGCTTGCATTGCGCCCCTTGGCACTCAGGGTAACTCTCCGGTTCAGCGCTCTATGGTAAGTCTTGTCCAGCCCCTCTGCGTTCTTTCAGAGTTTTACTCGTCGCCCTTCGTGCTTCTGTCCAATACTCCGTCTCTGGGCAAGCTCAATTGGCTCTTTGTGAATTGTGGCGGGTGGAAAACAAGTTCTTTGTGTAGCCTCTTTTGTAGTGACGCTCCAGAATGTTGCGTGAACGGCTCCGCCTCAGGAGTCGTAGGGGTGGGTCTCGGGGTGGAGTTAGAGGAAGAGCTTCCCCTCAACGTTCCTCTCCCTCAATGGACTCCCCCTCTGATGAAGTCAGCTCCCATGGTGTAAGGCGGGGCCGAGGCAGAGGAAGAGGCCGAGGTCGTGCAGCTGCGTGCTCGCACAGCTCTCACCCCTCAACCCGCTTTCGGTTCACCCCTCAACCCGCTTTCGGTTCCCAAGTTCCCTGGACAATGCCACATATTTTGTATCGGTGCGGATTGAGAAGTGCGAAAACACAGCCTCTCCAGAAGTCCCAGCGGAGCCCAGGCCACCTTCTCCTGTTCAATGTCCAAGATTGCAGCCTGCGGAAGCCTCAGGTGTAGTGGCGGGTCCAAGCGAGCCGGAAAAGGATGATGCTCCCTACACAGACACGAGTGCGTCCGATCAATATGGTTGCAGAATTGTTGAGGAGCAACCATCCACCTCCGTGGATGCTTGAGATCGTCTCCTCACTGTTTTGGAGGTCGCTTCTGCAGTTGCAGGTTGTGTGTTCGGCTGCCACAGTACGCAGCGTTTGCTGTGGGTTAGTTTTGTTCCTTTCAGGTTTGTTCAGGTCGTATTTAGTCTACATATGCATCTATGTCTGTCGTTATATGTATGTATGTTTGTATCTCCTCGCAAAGGCCGGGATAGGGAGTTTTGGAATGTGTCAAGCGGTCTGGCTTTCAATGGGTTTTGGTCTGTGTCCACTTGCCAGTCCTTCTGTCTTTTAGTCTTACAGTCTTTTAGTCATGGACGGTGTTATGGTCTCTTTTTCAAGTGTTAAAGTCCAGCTGTAACCATCTCAGCTTGGCGAATGTAAGCTTTTTTGTAACCCTTTTTGTATAATAATAGAAGTAGCATAAATTACACAAAAAAAGAGTTTTTTATAACTAATTATAAAAAATATTTATAATTCTTTCAATAATTAATCTAAAATAGATACATTATATATACTCATAAAGTAAACCAAAGAGAAAAAAACTTAATGTTGCAAACATCTACCTCATAAAACGTAAGCCATGATCGTTTTCTTTTACCCTTACTTTCTTTACACATATAATAATGAGATATATATATATATATATATATATATATATATATATATATATATATATATATATAAATATATATATATATATATAATTAATTAATTAATTAATTTTTCTGAAGATGGATGTTGACATATTGTTTTAAATGATAGGTGGTAATTCATGTTGTGCAAGGGATGCTAGACATAGAAAGAATTACACGTCTCCCTCATATTGAGTTGTACTATTAGATTCAACAATAAAAACATGTTAATTCATATTGTTAAAGAATTTGAAACTTCTAATCTATTAAACAATGAATATCACATTCTCTAAATGCACAGAAGTAAAATATAAAGTAAAACAAGTATCTATAGAAAAAATGATATAAACATTTAAACTCTTCCTATAAAGTAAACATATGCATATATTACGCTTTAATAATAAAGATGTAAATTACATTTAAAAGATAAAAATTATAAAAGCAATGTACATGTTATTTCTTACTCTGTAAAAACAATTCAATATTTTTCTTCTTCCATTTAGTCTCTGCTTCTCCAAGAAGGACTATAACATTCACTTAGTTGTCAAAGTGTGTTGACTCTGCATTATTAGTATGTGTTTTTGAAATTTTAACGAAAGTTTTGGCAAAATGCTTAATATTTCTATTTTTTATAAATTCAAAAATAATTTTCTAATGTTCAATAAATATTAATCTAATTTTCAATTAGCTGAGGGAGATCTTATTAGTCATAATACCTGTAGTGGATGGCATTTTATTTTCAGTATTTTTTAGTACCTGACTATTCAACTTAAATTTGGAAAAAAATAATTCTATGAATGGCATTTCGTTGGTTAGTGCTCTGACATTGGCAGTGTTATGTTACTACTATGCCAAATGATGTCAAAACTGACGCAATTTCAGACCCTTTCCATTATGATTTTGTGAGTGGCCATTCCATTGGTGAGTGCTTTGATAGTGTGTTACTGCTCTACCCAATGATGCCAAAATTAATGCGCTTGCAATTCCTTTGCATTGGCGAGGGTGGGGGGCTGAATAAATCTCCAATTAATATTTTTATGTTACCTCGTGTGGAGATTTTACTATGAAAAGGATGGAGTATGTGTAGGAGAATGGAGGTGCAAAGGGAACTTTATGTTGCAGTGACAAATTTAATTTTAAACTTCTTTGCACTCAAAACTTTTACAGATTTAGCTGTGCGGGAGAGAAATTGCATAGAGCTATGATTTTGTGAGTAGTCATTCCATTGGTGATTGATTTGACAATGTGTTATTGCTCTGCCTAATGATTCTAGAATTGGTGTGCTTTCAAGTCCTTGGGGGAGGTGGGGCGGAAAGGGGGTGGAGGGGGGCACTGAAGAAATATCCAATTAATATTATTGTGATTCCTTGTTCAGAGATCTTATTATGCGGAGGATGAGGTATGTGTGGGAGAACAGGGCTACAGAGGGAAATCTAATTAATTTAACTATGAACGAATCTCAAATTAATAAGTGCAAGCATTTTAGTGTATGAAGGAAAGGGTATGTCTTCACTGCCATTCTACAAAACCGTACATGACATTTGTAGAAAATAAAAAATTGTTTCGATCTTAGTTTCATATTGGAATGGATAGATCCCATAGTAGACCAAGTATTGTTATCATATAAAAGCTCCTTCTTTGATCGAATCTCTTCTCACAGTGAAAGCTTTCCAAACAAAGCTCTATGCACAAGCATTTGTCAAATGGTTAGTATAATGAGGGAAAAATAATATTTGTAGTGATACAAATGTGTTGCGATGTTCCACACTTTCGTATGCATTCTCTCTCTACATAGTTATTTCACAACATTATCATTATATAATCCATATCTTTATATTGCTAATACCACTATCTCTATGTTCTGCACTTTTGTATGCATTCTCTCTCCACACGCTTGTTTCACATTATCATTATTATATACTATTGGTAATATTTTAATACTAAATAGTACATATCGCATAGGAAATTTTATTTCGCAGGGATAGAATTGATGTTAAACTATTAATATTAATCTGTACAGAATGAGAAATGTTAGGAGGATGGGATAATTAACTTAACTATGAAAATAAAATTAATATTTCACATTTTCCTATTACATATGTGCAAATTTGATTAACATACAAATTGGTGTTGGTGAATGCTCTAACACTGACATTGTTATGTTACCGGTATACCCAATGATGCCACATAGCTAGTGACTATAACATTCACCTCGCGGTCAAAGTGCATTGAATCCGAACTATTTTCCTATTTCAATTTGTGTTTTGGACGGGGTGTGCGTAATTAATTTAACTATGAACAAACATCAAATTAACATTATTATGTTTCATTTTGCGGAACTTGCTTGCATGAAGCTTTCTTTGTGCAAAGCTTTTATTGTGTGGAGAAAGGGGACAGTGTTGGAGAACAGGGGTGCATATGAATTTTTTTTTTTGTAATTCAGAGGATCTAGCAATGCGCTGACACGTAACTACTAGTAAAACTCTGGGGGGGGGTACGATCTGTCCAGATCCCAGTAGGCACTAGACTTTCTGCTGGGGGATTGCATGAGATTTGAACCCAAGACTTCTAGTTCGGTGAGACTTCATTTTCACGTCCGTTGCTAATTGTGCTACCCTTAGCAAACAGAGGTGCAAATAGAACTTTATTCCACAAAAACAAAATTAATTTTAAACTATTTTGAATTCAAAACTTTTACAAATTTGGTTGTGTGGGAGAGCAGTTGCATAAACTATAAATATGTGCGGAATGAAGGATGTGCAAAGGAGAAGGTAATTGCAGGAGAACAAGAGTGTAGAGGGAACTTTATTGTGTGGATGCATAATTAATTTAACTATGAATAGAAACATTAATTCGTAATGTAATAATATTTCACATTTACCTATTACATGTATGCAAATTTTCTTAATATATAGATTAATTAAAGTAAGGTTGTTTTGGCTTGCATTTCGTATAATAAAAGTTTGTGGTGAAAACATTAATTATTGAACATGCATGTGTCTGCAAACCCTTTTTGCTGCAAATCACTTCTCCTTCCTATGCATATTACAAAATTAGTCTATGTCATGCAGAGATGCAAAACATTGTAAATCCATAAGGATATGTGAAGGACATGGTATGTGTTTAAAAATATTATTTTGCATTTAAAATTTTTACAAATTTAGCTATAGGGAGAGTAGTTGTAGAGACCTCTGAATATGTGTGGAATAAAGGATGCACAAATTACAGAGTATAAATCTATGTGCAATGAAAGATGTGGAGAGGACGGGGTTTGTGTGAGAGAACTAGGGTTTGTGCTAGTGGCAATAACATTTTTTTTGGGGGTCAAAGTGCATTGAATCTATATTATTTGAGTGTAATAAAAAGTTCCATCCATAGTGCTGTGGTTTTTCAGATAAATTTCACATTGGCATATTTCATTAGGTAGATAATCTTTGAAGTATTTGTTATGTACAAAAACAAATTTGAAACTTTTTGGCGATAAAACCATATCTTCTATTTACACAATTGATCTTGTTTATGAGCATCTTGTTGCTTCACAACAAAGGAAATGACAAAGAGACTTAAAGCTCTAGCAGTTTGCAGTTGAATCCCTTGCTCTTTCTCATGTTTTCTTTGTATTATCACTTTGCTCTTTCACAATAACCACTAACATGTTGATATTGTCAAAATTCCATAAAAGTTGCTAACCTATTTAATGTACGTTGAAATCAATGGCATTCTCATATTCAAATTAAGAAACAGTAACTAGAACTCTCACATTAATATAGAGTAATGCAATTACGTAAGTCCTGGCATCATTGGATAGAGCAGTAAGGCGTTTCTTCAATTAGTGCTTTCACACTAAGAGCAAGACAATAGTTGCTAGTGTATTTATCTTGTATTATTTCATTTTAAGGTCTTTTTCATTGAAATTTTTTACAAATTTAATCATGAGGGACAACAATTTTATAGTATTGTGAATTTATAAAGAATGAAGAATGTACAAAATGACATATGTGTAGAAGAACAAAAATGCAGAAGAAAAATAAACAAATAAATTTTTAGAGTTATAAAAACCCACATAAATTATAATTAATTCCAAGGCACAATCAAGTTAAAATTGAAAATTTTATAATTAAGAAACTCTCCATTGACACCATAAAATAATAAATTTATTTAAAATACAAACCACTGAAACACTAATAATGTTTGAAAGGAGATTTTTGAATTTTGAAACTAATTAATAATACAATAAAATATAAATAGCATAAAAAATAAAATCGAATAGATGAATTATTATTATTAATAAAATTAATTAGTAAAATTGAATATTATTAGCTCATAGAGTTAGATTTGTCATAGTTATAAATGTAATTATGACAAAATTGTGAGAATGAAAATGAAAAATAAATTAAATAGTCATTATATATAATTATATAGGTAATTAAAAAGAAAAAAGTGAGAATGGAAGCTATTTATATTTGGTAATAGTAAAATAATCATAATTATTATGAAGAAGGAAAAAGATCTGTTGGATATTGTAATTATGTAATGTCGGATATTGTAATTATGTAATGTAATGTAATTGTGGAATTGAGGCTTCTGTGATTTGTCAGAATAAAATAAAAATAACTTTTAATTAAACATTTTTATTGGGTCAAAAAAGGTAAATTTGACTTGATAAAGTTACTTACTTGTTTATGAAAACCCGTAGTATTAATATGGAATATAGATTATTTAAAGGAGGAAATTAAACCAACTTAAATTCATCTTAACTATAAATTTACATTTCTTAATTAAAACAATTTATGTAAAGCCTATACAAACCCTTTGAGAATTCAGGAAATGTTTTAAACACTCTATTAATCACCAATGTTTTAAACATTGGATTTTGGTTACTTGATTTATGATAATTGATAATATTTAATACACAAGTTTACAATGACGATTGAAATAGTCTAAGATATTTAGGAAATAATTTTAAAATGAATTTAGTTTAAAAAATGAATAAAAGAGTTGTGTTTTTAGTCCTTATATATTACCTAATAATAATATATGCATATATTTTTTATTTGATTTAAGATTATTGATAATCTTTAATACCGGAGTTTACGATGAAAATGGAACTGGTCTAAAATATGTAGTAAAATTTTAGTAAAATTTTCACATTCACATTATATGAATATAATTTAAAAAAAGGTATAAAAATGGTATATTTTTAATCATTATATAAATATTACTGAGGCATGACTTATTATTTAATATTTAATTAAATAAATAAATATAAATAATTTTATCATTATTTTTTATATATTATTATTTTAATAATAATTTTTAAATAAATATTTTTTCACAATAAATAAATAAATTTAATGTAAAATTAAAATAACAATGATAATATTTTTATGTTGCAACAAAATAATTGTTATGTAAATAAGAGAACTCCACCTTTATGATTTTTCTGTATTATTAAACCACTCATGTATTAATTAATTATAGCAAGACTATGTAAAGGAGAAAGTTTCACCAAGAATCCGATTACATTAAAATGATCTCATTAAATTAAGTAAAAATATATGTATTTCATTATTCACCAAGATGTGATTACATGTCATTAAATTAAGTAAAAAATTATATATTTCATTATATGTTTTTATTAAAATTAGAAGAAAATTATATATTTCATTATATGTTTTTATTAAAATTAGAAGAGACGATCGAATAAATAAAAGACTCGAATTTTGTTATTTTACATTTAGAATATTTTTTCTCTAAAAAAAATTAGTTTTTCTCGGGTTAGGGTTAGAATAAAGTTATTAATATTCATAAGTATATTCATTTAAAAGTTTACATAGGTCCAATTTAATATAACAATATTTAAAAGAAAAAATATTAAGGTATTGTTCCACCTAACCACCCAACATTTGAATTTTCTGTGGAAATTTATAAGATATATATAAAAGAAATAAATAGAAAAATCATAATAATGATAAATTTTCTCAAATATTAAGTTAGATCTAAAATTTTTGTGATTTACATTGTAAATAAATGTCATTCTATTAGGATTTGATCGCCTTTCAAACCAACTAATGTGGTTAATCCTCATGACAATGTGAAAAAAATTAATCGATCTTCAATAATAAATAGCATGGATGGATCATTGGCCACAGTAAATGGTTGAAAACTAACCGTTAGTAAATTAATTATTAACGTAAATAATATTCCAAAATTGGCAATTAAGAATTCTTTATGAAAATATTATATATTTAGTTATATAATTATTTATTAAAATATTATATATTTAGTAAAACATTTTTTTGATTGGATCATTTAAATAAGATAAGAGACTTCTAAACTCTAAATCTCAAGAGAGTAGTTATCAATTCTTAAAATTGCAAAAATTACACAATAAAATGAAATTTTCAAATGATTCAATCTTATTTATAAACGCCTTCAAAATGAACGTAAAATCATTTCAATTTTAACACATCCTTGTAATACAGATCTAAACCTGTAGAATGGATTCCAAGGTTTCCTTGACTAGGGCTTCGGAAACTCCACTTCCTACAGAAATCTGAATGTTAGCATGACACACAACTTCAAATCGTTTTCTTAGCTCCCTTGACTTTTAGTTTCAGACAGTAGCTTCAGTCTTGACATTTGCAGAATCCAAAGCTCTATGGTTTTTTCAAATGTAAGCTTCTCATTAAATAAAGTAAATAAACCCCATGGAACAAGGTTGTACGATATTAATACATCATACACTACTATACCAAGCGCACTTTTGAGACATTTTTTTAAGACAAAAGAAATATTTTGTCTCAAAAACTCATTTTTTATTTTAGTTATTTTACATTAAAAATTAATATCAATTGATTTGTCTTAAATACAGACTTTAAGACAAAAATAGGTTGAGACAAAAATATTTTAAGACAAAACTTTATATTTAAGACAAAAATAGTTTAAGACAAAAATATTTTAAGACAAAAGTAGTTTGAGACAAAAATATTCTAAGACAAAACTTTATATTTAAGACAAAAATAATTTAAGACGAAAATATTTTAAGACAAAACTTTATATTTAAGACAAAAGTAGTTTGAGACAAAAATTTAAATACAAAACTTTATATTTAAGACAAAAATAGTTTAAGAGAAAATTATTTTAAGACAAAAACAATTTAAGACAAAATTATTTTAAGACAAAACTTTATATTTAAGACAAAAGCATTTTGAGACAAAAATATTTTAAGACAAAACTTTATATTTAATACAATGACCACTTTCAATCAAACCTATGTTTAATACGATATTTCACTTCGAATGAAAATGGAGGGTAGCGCTGAGTTTCATGATGATCTGCGCGTGCATTCTGAACTGGAGCTCCTGTGCCCCTGCTTCCTCGGCCCTCTGTAGGCCCCCTGCCTGGCAGCCCCTACTGCTGGGCTCTCAATCCTTCCCGGCATCCCCGCAATCGAGCTCTGCCTCCCTCCTTCGGCGAGTGTTGCTGTTGGCGCAGTGTCTGCATCTAGGTTTTGCGATCGTAGAGGAGCGTAGCCACCGCCATGAGTGCACCTGGGGGTGGGGAGCCTTTTCTGACCCCAACAATCTCTTCAGAAGAAGCATTTATAAGATTGCTCTCGCAGAAAGGGAAGAAATGTTTGATTCCAGAAGTCTTGAAATTCATCAAAAAACTGGAGGAAATTCCTAAGATCGCCCTGCCAGAAGACCAACCGATAAAAATCGCCCTAGCCCTGGCTGACAGAGGGTTGGTAGGACAATTTATGGGACGCTAGCCCTCTACAAAAACAACAGATGACTAGATCCAATGCAACTGGAGGCCCCAACTGGAAAAAAATGTGATTTGCTATGTTGTCGGAAGAGGGTATTTCATTTTCCAGTTCACCTCCAAAGAAGATCGAGATTTGGTTTTCAGAAACAGTCCGTATTTTATTGGAAATCAGGGTCTGTATCTTAATAAGTGGACCCTCAACTTCGATCCCTCAATGGATACCCCTAAAGAGGTCCCAGTCTGGGTCCGGCTTCCCAATCTTCTGATCCATTGCTGGAGCTATCACACCTTGCAGAAGATTGGAAATGGCCTAGGCCATTTCATTGACAAAGCAAATAACAAGGGCCAATATACCTGCGTAAGAATCTATGTGGAAGTCGATCTGCAAGTTGGACTGACCGAAGCGGTAAAACTTACAGTCAGAGAATGGCATCACTATAAAAAATTGGATTACGATCAACTACCTTTCAAATGCAGAACTTATCACGAACATGGACACTTCCAATGAAATTGCCCAAAATCTCCAACCAAGGACAATGTGGACAAAGAACGATGGAAAGAAATCAAAAAGGGCAATGCATTCCTAAAATCAACTGAGAAGAAAAATTCAAGGCCATTGGTGAAGCCCCGGCCTAAACCAAAAGCCAAAGAAGTTCCAAAAGAGGGTTCTTCCTCTGGGGTAAAGACAGATGCCATTGGAACCCAAGAGGAACCAGAAGACCCGTCGAAGAAAGTGAAAGAAGCAAAGGCAAAGTCAACTCTTCCTCCATCAAAGGATGAACAAGGGGAAAAAGAAGAAAATGAGGAGCACATTAGTCTGGGCTCCGATTCTGATGGAGATTCAGAAGATGGAGTCTCAGATTCAGACAGCTCGCAAGTCACTCCTATAAAGTAGGCCAGGGATCGAAAGTACAAGAAGAAAAAGGGAGAGGAACAAACTTATCTCGATGTTCTCCAAGGCTCTCAAAAAACTCTCAAAGGAATGATGAATACCAGATCTAGGCGCAATCATGGTCAGGCTCCAAAAGGAGCCATAACCTTCCAAGCCAGTGAATAATGAAATACGTCTCCTGGAATTGCAGAGGGTTAGGTAGCAAGTTGAAAGAAGAAGCTCTGAAAGACATTGTAAGGATGTACTCCCCTGAAATCCTTCTCATCCAGGAGACAAAACTGGAGGACCTTCTACTCCTCCAAGCAAGCAAAGCATTCTGGCATAAAGGCCAAGGGAGAGCAGTCAGTGCCAGAGGCGCCTCTGCAGGGATTGCCTCCTTTTGGGACAGCTCCAAATATGATCCGATTCACGAAGAATGTTGCCCCCATTGGCTACTCACTAAGCTCCTCCATAAAGAATCTAGCCACCAAGTAAGTATGTTCAATCTTTATGCTCCGATCTTACCATCTGAGAAAAAAATTTGTTGGGACTCGCTCCAGTCCTATCTTTTCTTGCGCAACCCAGAAAATATTATTATTGCAGGTGATCTGAATGTTACGCTAGCTGCAGAAGAGAAAAAGGGGGGATCGTTGGTCAGGGACCCATCTAGAGAATGGGTTGAAGACCTCATTTTAGATTGGGAATTGGAGGATATCAAGCCCACATCTGGGAAATTCACCTGGTCAAACAAAAGGATAGGCCCCGGCCACATTACTGCTCGTCTAGACAGATTTCTAGTCCAATCCTCCTTGACTTGTGGCCTAATGGCCACCTCTAAAATTCTGCCGAACTACACCTCTGACCATAAACACATTTTGCTTGAGCTCTCCTTGGATGGAAATCTTGGCCCCATTCCCTTTAGATTCAGTTCTCTAAGGATTCATCAAGAAGGATTCCAAGAGGTGGTCTCCAAGGCCTGGATCTGGCATGTTCAAGGATCCCCTTTCTTTGTGTGGGAAGAAAAAATGGGGAGACTTAAAAGGGAGCTCAAGGAGTGGGCTAAAAGGTTGAAAATAACCACCGCCAAAAGAAAGGAGATGCATGATAGTTTAGCAGGCCATCAATTAACAATGGAGAATTCCGATGTAACTCAAATCCTTCTTCAAAAAGAAGTAGAGCTACAAAAGGATCTCCATAGAGCAAGTAGGGATGAAGAAGAGTTCTGGAGACAGAAATCCAAAAATCTTTGATTACAAGCTAGAGACAAAAATACAAGCTACTTCCATAAGCAAGCTGAAGCATGCAAGCACTTCAAAACAGTAAATGAAATTCACTATCAAAACATTGTGGTTAAATATTCTGAAGGCATCAAGCGAGCAACCCACTCCTTCTTCAAAGATCTTTACTCTGCCACGGAAGACCCTCCTATTGATTCTCAAGCCTATCCAATTGATCTTATTCCTCACTGTGTTCAAGATTCTAAAAATATTATGTTGATTGCTCCGATCAGTATGAATGAGATTAAAGAAGCTTTGGATTGCATGGATCCGAATAAAACCCCGGGCCCTGGTGGGTTCACTGCAAGGTTCTACCTAACTTGCTGGCATACAATTAAAAAACACCTTCTGAGAATGATCTGTAAATCTCAGACCTGCACCAAGATTGGAGGTAGTACCAACTCAGCCTTCCTTGCCTTGATTACGAAATACAAAGGTGCCACCGATTTCAGCAGATTCAGGCCCATCTCTTTGTGTAATACAAGTTATAAGCTGATTACAAAAATAATATCCAACCAAATTAAGAAAATTCCGCTGATCATCATCCCTGAAAACCAAGGAGGATTCATAAAAGGGAGAAAGATTCTTGACAATATTGTGTTGGTGCAAGAAGAAATTCATTCAAGCTGTCATCGAAAAGAGAAAGGCATGGTGATTAATCTATATTTGAAAAATGCCTTTGACAGGGTGAGACATGATTTCTTGTTTTCTGTGATGGAGAAATTTGGCTTCTCAAAGGTTCTCATAACTTGGGTGAAAGCCTGCATTACCTCCCCTTGGATAGTGCCTCTAGTTAATGGTCATTCAACGGAATTTTTCTAGGCCTCGAGGGGGCTAAGACAACGTTGCCCTTTGTCCCTGCTTCTTTATGTCATTCAAGCTTCGGTGCTCAACTTCCAGCTAGACTACTGTCAATAGATCCAAACTCTGCCACGCCTGAGAATGGCTCACAATGTTAAAGACATAAATCATGCCCAGTTTGCTGATGATACATTATTGCTTGGAGGAGCTAGCATAAATTCTACTAGAACCTTCAAGAAGGAGCTGGACATTTATAGGGAGGTTTCGGGTAGCAAGAAAAACTATCTAAAAAGCATGATCTATGGCTGGAATTGCTCGATCAAAGATTTGAAAGACATAGAAAGCCTATTATAAATGGAAAGAACCCTGACCTAGGAGTCATTTAAGTATCTTGGGATCGCAATCTTCAAATCAAATCCTAAGGTAGCTCACTGGATGCCCCTGCTAGACAAGCTAAAACTCAGAATACAAGCTTGGGGAGCCTCATGGTTGAATAATGTTGGGAGCTAATCCTTATGAAATATTTTCTCATAAGTCTCCCAGTTTATCAGAACTCCATTCTACTAGCCCCTAAAACCTTTATTAGTAAAGTGGATGGTCTTTTGAGAAGATTTCTGTGGGAGGGAGGGAAAAATAATGAAAGAAGGCTCCATTTAGTTAATTGGGACACTATTAAGAAGCCATTCTTGGAAGGAGGTTTCCAAATGCGGGATCTGGCAGCCCAAAATCTTTCTCTGGGCTCCAAGATCCTTTGGAACATTGTTTCTAGGAATCCTAGTTTGAGCAAGAGAGTTCTGTGGAAAAAATATTTTCATGGGCAACGTTTGAGGTGCTTGGACCAACCTCCTAGAATTTCCAAAGGATCACAAGTTTTCAAACTCTGTCTCACAACTTTGAAACTTTTCAGTCATAAGCTTTATTGGATCCCAGGTAATGGGAAAAAAATAAAAATTTGGGAAGTTTCAATTCTTGGAGATCAGCCCTTGAATCAGATGGTAGAACTGGAAAATATTAGAGCTTGGCTTTAGGCCAGCAATCTGGAAACCCTTTGGGACATCTCCAATTGGACAAATGATGCATAAAGTCTATGGGATGGTTGGAATTTGGGGGAGGTCCCTCATTGGCTGGATGGTGAAGCTAATTTATTGTTGGATTTTCTCCAAGGAAAATCTCCCTTAAAGGCCTCTTCTAAGGACAAAAAGAGGGTGGGGTTCTCTTTCAAGCTCTTACTCAGTAGCAGAAGGTTACAAAAGTATGATGGTTGTCCCTAGCATCCCCCAAGAGCCAACTCAATGGAAATTTATTTGGTCTTTTCCTGCTCTCCCCAAGATTGACCTCTTTTGCTGGACTCTGGCACATAAAAGTATCCTCACTAGAATTAACCTAAGGAAGAATGGAAGGTCCCTCCAGGTTCCCTCTTTGTGCATTGGATGAAGAAATGGCTAACCACTTGTTCATATTGTGCCCCTTTGCCCAAGAAGTTTGGAAGGGTGTCCTAATGTTAGGACTTGACAAAATAGAGCTTCCGGAAAATATTCAGGACCTGCTAAGAAACTGGGCCAAGTTATCCCCATTCTGTCTCTCCAAAAAAATCCTTCTCAAGACTAGCTAGATAGGGATCCCAAAATTCACATGCCGGAAACTGTGGTTGGAGAGGAACAACAGAATATTTAGGGAGGATAGTTGTAACCCTGTCAGAAGTATCATTAAGATCAAAGCTCTCTTGGGGGAGGCCTTAGAAACCAAATGCACCATAAGAAATGGCATGATTTTGGACAGTGAGGAAGATCAATGGTTAAAAGAGCTTGTTCCAAATCATCAGAATAGATCCATTCCTCCTGCTAAAGCCCCTTCTCATTAGGAAATTCGTTTGGAAGAATAGGAATTCATCAAATCGAGATCTGCTTTGGATGATCACTGCCTATTCTTTGATGGGGCCTCTAAAGGTAACCCAGGAAAGGCGGGTGGCGAGGGAGTTATCTTAAGCCCAGATGGCTCAACTGAGCTATGCTTTGCTTGGGGTCTGGGGCATGAAACAAACAATAGAGCAGAGACTCTTTCTCTATGGCAGGGTTTAAATCTAGCTATCAAGAGGAATCTCCTCTCCATCCGAGTCTTTGGAGACTCCAGACTAATTATATAGGCTATGAACTCTCAAAAAATCCCTTCTCAAGTGCAATTAGCCCCCATCTTCAAAAAAATCAGACTACTGTTGCCCAAGTTCCACAAAATCTCCTTCTATCATGTTCTGAGGAAGTTAAACTCATAGGCGGACTTGGCAGCCAACCTAGGCTCTCTCAGGAGCAGGAGATCTTTGTTAGTAAATGATGTTGAATCAGACTGCAACATTCCTTAATATTGGAGTTGTCTAGGCCTCTGTTCCTTTGAGAATTTCGCTGATTCAGATTCTCCAGACTTCGGGACTGAACCATTTTGAGCTGGCTACTATTAGGAAACACGAACTCATCCACAAGGGAAAATTCAGAATGCAACCGTGGCATTTTCGATCTCTGTTCGTCATTGGAACTCACTGCTGCATCTGGGTAGGTGTTGGGGAGTTCACGAGGGCCTCTTCAAGGCCAATTACCGCTCTTGGAATTCTTGAAAATTATATAACACTCTGACATACATTTCAAAAAGAAACCGCAGTGATTTTTGGGATGACCCAGCACTCCGGTGCATTGGATCTCCTCTATGCAAGCTATGAAGCAGAGCTACATCACAGAAAGAAAAAGCAGCGGAATTTCAAGGCACCATTCTGAAACCAATTCAAGTTCTTTTTCAAGCCTCTCTCTGCATTCACATTGTAACTCATTCAGCGGACTATTCAAAAGAAAAATCTTCTTTCCCTACCGACTATAACAAAGAAATATAGGGTTTTAGTGTTAAAGTCCTCGGTAGCTGATTTGCCGAATTTTAAATAAAAACTAATCGTTTATGTCAAAAAAAAAGAAAATGGAGAGTGGAGCACTTAGGTTTTGATGATGCTCTGCAACTGGTAGACCTTCACAGACTGCATTGTTCTGCCACTAACCTTCAACCATAAGGCAGCTACAACATAATAAGGAACAACTATCGCACAATGGAACCCCCTCAGGGAGAGGACATGATGCCTCCCCCCGTTGATATGAAAAATGGCCTGCGACAGACTGAAAATGTCAGGATGGACCATCCAGAAGATACAACAATAGAGAATGAAAATACGCTAATGAATAACAACACAAATGAAGAACCATGAGTGACGTCAAACACCTGCAAGCCGGTAGTAGTTGACAGACCCAAAATCGAGCTCCCAAGTTAGCGCATCAACACTCAGATCTAGTTTATGAGAGATCATGCTTTGATAGGAAAGTTCATAGGCCTTTCGCCAATGGAGAAAGCTTTGCACGGCTGGATCATAGCCAAATGGAAGCCAAAAGGGCACATAACACTGCAGTTAGGGCCTAAGGGCTTCTTTACTGCCATTTCCAATTGTCTAGAAGACCGAAACAGGGTATTGGATGGAGGACCATATTTCTTCAACACAGCAGGGCTATACCTAAGAGGATGGATTGAGCGCTTTAACCTGGACAAAGAAGATTTGAGCTGGGCCCCAGTGTGGTTGTGCCTTTATTCTCTCCCTTTGGAGTATTGGGATGAAGACTCTTTGCGCGACATTCGGAATGGTTTAGGCGAATTCATCAAAGTGGCAGAGGAGACAAAGTTGAAGTGATACACCTCCTATGTGTAGATCTGTGTATACATGCACCTCAACAAAGCTCTCCCAGACTCGATAAGCCTCTACCATGATGATTATGAATGGTTACAAACAATAGATTATGAGCATGTACCATTCCGCTATCGAAAATGCCATGCCCTAGGCCATTTATTCCGAGACTGTCCCTCCAATATGAAATCCATGAGCACCCCTTCAATGGACAAATCTGACTCAGATGGGTTCACAAAAGTTCCGAATCGCAAAAAGACCCATAAAAAGCCCTCTACCTTAGTCAAAAAACCTATCACCAACACCTCCTTCCCTTCAACAAGTAACAGATTTGAAATCTTGCTCCAGCCATATGTTCATATTTTAGATAATCAGAAACAACCTCAAGCCATTCCTAAGACTTCTGCCCATTTTGCTCCATCAAGCTCAAAGAAAGCCCTCACTTCTAAGCAACCTGCGGACACTAAAACGCCCTCTCCCAGTAACATGTAGAAAAGGACTGCTCAAGGTATGGAGGTAGATAGCGCTCAGATGTAGCTCACGATTATAGATGATACAGAGGCATAGCAGGAAAAAATACAACACATGGAAGAGGAACCAGAGAGCTTCGACATCGGAGATCTAGATATACTGGGACTTGAATAGGCTTGTATGAAAAAGGACTATGACAAAATTCCTTAGTGACAGCTAGAGAACTTAGAAGTAATTCTCTCAAGAGCACAAAAGCAAAGATCATTAGGCATCCAAACTGGTAGTCAATTGGATGGAAGAAATATCTTCAAAGGCAACAAGAAACGAGGATGGAAAACCAATCTCTAGAGAACCATCCGCATAGGGGAGATGCTGGTGGAATCTGGAAGATACTCCAAGCTCACCAAATACTATAATCCCCTTTGCAATCATGAATCATGAAGCTCATCTCCTGGAACATCAAAGGGCTCAATAGCCCGGGGAAGGGATGATTAATAAAGAACATGCTACAACAAGAAAAGCCTCAAATTCTCTTCTTGCAGGAGACCAAGTGTAATTCCACAACGTTGGATCAGATCCTTGCCAAAGCATGGCCAGGAAGCAAAGAAGTGGCGGTGGAAGCCATGGGAGCCTCAGGAGGGCTAGCCTTCATTTGGGATGATAGAGTTATAACACTTACCAACATACATGCCAGTAAGCACTTTATTCAGGCCAAGTTTCATTTAATAGGTACAAATTGTCATGGACACTTAACTAATGTCTACTTCCCCCAAGAGGCAACAAACAAAGTAGACACACTAAACACCCTAACTCAAACAAACTCAGAAAGGTCCCACCCACTTTGGATCACAGGAGGGGACATCAACATGATTAAAAGATTGGAGGAAAAAAGAGGAGGACGGATCAAGCTGGACTGTGAAAGCACGCACTTCAAAAACTACATTCATAACAACATGCTTATACATATGGAATTCAACAATGGCATTTATACTTGGAACAACAAGCATGCAGATGCCCACCAAATTTCATCTCGGTTAGAGAGGTTCCTAATCTTTGATAATGCAATACATCTTGGCGGGGATATCTTGGCCTCTATATTGCCACTCTCTGGATCGGACCATTGGCCTATTAGGCTTCACTGGCAAAGACTGGGAGACAATGTTCGTAGGCCCTTTTTCTTTGAAGCCTTTTGGCTGAATCACCCTGATTTTCATAACCCAATAACAGAGACATGGAGAAATTTCACACCACCAGAAGGCGCAAAAATGTACAAGCTACAATGTCGACCTTTTGATATCGTGCAAGATTTTGAGCCGAAGCTTCCGCGCCCCTGAAACCTCACCTCCTGCGGCCCTTCACAGGCCTCCTACCTAGTAGCTCCTGCTATTGGGCATCCAGTCTTCCCCTCGGTACCCCCGCAATCAGGCTCTACCCTCCTCCTTTGGCCAGTGCTACGACTGGATCCCTCCTGGCCTTTACATGGCTCGGATCAACCCCTCCCAGATGTAAGACAATGAAGACCAAGCTAAGATCTTCGCCTCTCTCATTTTTGAAAATGCTACCATCCGAAACAAACCCACAACTTCAAAGTTCATCAAGAAACTGGCTGACATCCCAGAAATTTCCCTTCCCCCTAGTCTCCCAAGGAAGGCAACAATCTCTCTAGTAGAGAGAGGCCTGGTTGGACAATTTATTGGCCTATCGCCCTCTCCCAGAGCTGTACAGAAATGGGTGGAGCGCAATTAGAATGCGAACATCGAAGGAAAAATCGCAATAAGATTCTGTGGAAGGGGTTACTACACATTCCTCTTTGAAACCAAAGAAGACCAGAATCTCATCTTCAGAAATGGTCCCTAATTCATGAATTTGAGAGGTCTCTATTTGAACAGATGGTCTCGTCACTTCGACCCAGAAATGGATATACCTAATGTATCTCCCGGTCTAGGTTCGCTTGCCCAATCTCCCTCTTCATTGCTGGGGAGATGAATGGGTCAAAGCCATTGGGAACACTGTCGGAAAATACATCGACAGATGCGAACCAAAGGACAACATGCACGTATATGCAAGGATCTGTGTTGAAGTCGACTTAGGAAAGGGCCTTCCAGAAGAAATCAAGATCAAAGTGGACCAATGGACCCATATTCAGCAGTTGGACTATGAACAAATCCCATTCAAATTTAAGGTATGACATGAGTATGGTCATTTTGCTAATAGGTGTAGTAAACTAAAAGAAAATGAAATGAATGAAAATGTTGAAGCCAGTGAAGACACATGGGAACAAGTCAAAAAAAAGAAAACGAACCCCAAATAGTCTGGCCCAAAACCAAAGCCTCCCCCAGAAATCCAAGCTGCATCCTTCTCCTCCCCTCCCATCTTGACTCAACCATTACCCTCTACATCAAACCCCTTCGAATCTTTAGAGGAAGAAGACCCGTCATCCCCCCACTCTCCTCCTGATCCCTAGGAGCCCCCTCTCCCTGAAAGCCAACGCCAAGACACTATCGAATCCTCATTGCCTCTTACTATTTCCTCTCAGCCTCTTCTTGATCCTACCCTCAACAAAATCACCAGAAGCTCATCTAAAGATCACGGGGGTTCTAGTGAACCCTCCAAGAAACCTGGCCCAGGCAGGAAATCTGCTAAGCAGCATAGGGATGAGAATGCGCAAAAGGACATAGCAATGGGAACGTAGACACCCATAGAAACTTATATCCTGGGGCAACATGGCAAAAAAGCAATCAACAAGGACCAGGGGGGTAAGCACCTCCCCGCATACCGCATATCCAATGATGAAAATATTATCTTGGAACATTAGGGGACTTGGGCACCCCTCTAAGGTAGCAACCCTAAGGGATCTTATCATTTCTGAGAAGCCAGGAATTATTATGTTACAAGAAAAAAAACAAAACCACAAGGAAATGAATAAAGTCATTGAGTAGCAGAGACAATATAGAGGAAGCATTAGTGGGGCAAGAGGAGCCTCAGGAGGAATAGCAACAATTTGGAATCAAGGTATATGGAACTGTATTTACGAAACAATAAATCAACACTGGATCAAAACAACTCTGGAAAATAAAGTAGATCAACAAGCCATTATCATCTACAACATCTATGTGTCGAATCACTGCAGATATAAGGATAGTTGTTGGCATGATCTAAAATACAGTCTGGACGCAGAAGAGAACACTAACATTATTCTAGGAGGTGACTTTAATTTAATCCTCCACGCCAATGAGAAAAGGGGAGGCAGTTTTACGCCTGATCCATATAGAATACAGTTGGAAAATATTATGCAAGAGCATGATCTTATGGTTGTCCCTCCAAAAAACCTTAGATACACCTGGAACAACCGCAGGATGGGTGTTGGTAACATCATGGAGCGTTTGGACATAATTCTCATCAATATTACAGTTCTCTTTGCTTTCTCCGTCAGATGTGCTAAGATTCTAACGTGCTCTGCGTCCGACCACTTCCCAATAACTCTAACACTGGAAAATCATAGGCCACTTGGCCCCATTCCATTCAGATACAGTTCTCTCTGAAATGATATACCAGTAGTTGCAGGAATTGTTTACAGCTCTTGGATCCAACACGTGGAAGGCTCTCCCGGTTTCATTTGGGAAACAAAACTACGGAAAACAAAACAAGCCATCAAAGAATGGGCTAAAACAAAATATCAACAACTAGAGAAGGTAAAAAAAGAAATTAAGAACAATCTGGATAGTATCCAAAGAGCAATAGAGGATAATGGCCTTTCCCAAGAGAAAAAATAGCAGGAAAATAGACTCTACTTACAGCTATACTGAGTTAACAGAGAAGAGGAAACAAAATGGAGGCTCAAGTCGAGACACTTATGTTACAAGGGGATGACAAGAACTCAGTTTTTTTCACAAGCAAACAACAACCAGAAAGATAAGGAATAATGTTAGCTCCATCCTAGATGCAAAAGGTGATAGAAAAAGCACTCAAGAAGCCATTCGAAGAGCTGCTACAGATCACTATCCGGACTTGCTAACTGAAACAAAGGAAGCAGAGGATTATATAGATTTATTGCAGCATCTCCCAACAGGGATAAGTAGGGAGCTGAATGACATTTTAAGCAAGGAGATAGATGACGAGGAAATCAGGAGTTCAATCTGGACTCTTTAACCTGATAAAGCCCCGGAACCGGATGGATTTCCCATCTGCTTTTATTGAGCATTCTGGGGAATTATTAAAAAGGACTTGACAAAAATGCTCAATTGGATCAAAAAAAAAGGCAAAATAGGAGGATATACTAATGCTACTCATCTAGCACTCATCCCCAAAGAAAACAGGCCATCTTCCCTTGCTCGTTTCAGGCCCATATCACTCTGTAACTCCTCCTATAAAATCTTGACAAAAATCATTGCTACCCGCCTAAAGCCTTTGCTCCCTTCTCTCATTTCTGAAAATCAAGGGGGATTCTTAGCCAACAGACAAATAACTTATTCCATTTTACTTGTGCAAGAAGCCATCCATTCGAGTCAAACCAGAAATGAGAAAGGGTTTATCCTCAAGCTTGATCTGGCTAATGCATTTGACAGAGTGAGACACTCCTTCCTCTCGGCAGCTTTGAAGAAGATGGGATTTGATTACCACTTTCTCAACCTCACTCGATCCTGCATTTCGGGGCCATGGATCTCCCCTCTTGTAAATGGCAGACCTGGAGAATTTTTCCAATCCTCTAGAGGCCTCCGAGAAGGTTGCCCCCTCTCACCTTATCTCTTCATTCTAATGGCTGAATCCTTCAGCAGAGCGTTGGACTTCAGCCGGAGGGTTGGCTTAATCATAGGAATAAAATTTGGGGATGAGGTCAATAACATAGATCATTCACAATTTTCCAATGACACCCTGTTGATTGGAGGGGCCTGCCCCACAATAGCCAAGCGCTTCAAATCTCTCCTTCACAAATACATGAGCTACTCTGGTGGAATTGTAAATAATTTGAAAAACTGCATATATGGCTGGAACACAACAGTACAGGTGATTCACAATATCGCCATCATCTTTGGAGTCACATGCAAGTATGATTGAACTCACTTCTCTTACTTGGGCATGCCTGTAAGTGCTGGACCTTTGAGAGTAGAAGTCTGGGACACAGTAGTCGACAAAATGAATATAAAAGTGCAGCAGTGGGGATCTGTTTGGCTCAACCCAGCTGGTCGCCGCACTCTTCTTAAGTCAGGTATATCTTCTCTCCCCCTATATCATTTTTCTCTTGTTCAAGCTCTGGCCTCCTTCCACAACAAAATGGAAATCGTCCTTTGCCAATTCCTATGGCAGGGGGGGGAGAAAGGAAATTCAACTTGATTAATTGGAAGGAGGTGATCCAGCCCCAAGACCAAGGAGGTATTGGAATTAGATCTCCTAAATTTCTCAATTTAGCCTTTGGAGGCAAAATTGTCTAGAGACTCATTACTGGATTCCCAGCATGGTGGAAAAAGGTTCTAGAAATTAAATACCTCAATTTTCCTAGACAGCAGCTTCTTGATCGAGATATTCCCAATAGAGAATCCTCCAAAATTTGGCAATTATGCAAGAGAGCAATTCCACTAATTGCTCAAAATACTTCAAAAATCCCCAAGGGAGGTGCAAGCATCAATATTGGAGTAGACAGAATCATGGGTCAGCAGCCAATAAACAGACATGGGGGAGTCCACCCTATCCTTTCCTTTTTGAAAGAACAGGCATTCATTACCTGGACTAGATCTCCCAATGGGATCCTCACACCCTTCTTTGGTTAGATTGGGCCTTCCCAGCCATACCCAATGGTCTTAACGCAAGTATTTGTGTCCTTCAACCCCTTTTGCATAGTATAGCCCCTGTCAAAAAGAATGATCTTGATGTGTTTTGTTGGGACCCATCCGGATCCTCTTACATTATACAAGTTGCTCACCATTATATTTTCAAATCAGCTACCCCATGCCAAGTTGGCACCACTGGAAGGTGGTTTGGAAATCTGAGGCAATTTTAAAAATCAAGTTTTTCTCTGGACCCTCCTCAAAGGGAAAACCCTCACAGCCAAAAATTTGCAAAAGAGGGGAATTAATGGCCCCTCTCATTGTCCTAATTGCTTGGCTGCTGAAGAATCAATGCATCATCTCTTTATCGAATGCCCTTTTACCATCAACTGTTGGAAGAACTTGTCTCATAACAATCAAATCCCATGGAACACCCAAAACGCCATAGGAGAAATTCTTTACAATTGGGAAAAAAACTACCCCTGGCAGCACAGGAAAATTAACACAGTGAAGGGAGTCTGGGACATTCTTCCCCACAATATGCTATGGAATATTTGGCTGGCACGAAATTGGAAGGTTTTAAAGGATAAGGACTTGACTGATAGAATCATTTGCACCAAGGCAAGGAGTCTTGCCCTTGAGATCATCTCAGTTAAGAATCCGAGAAGTATAAATGTCGGTGAACTCAGCATAGAAGAACACATTTTCTTATCGAAAGTATATAATTAGCCATAGGTAAAATACTTAATGGTTATCCATTGCATATCTTTAAATCATAATTTAAAACCAAAAAATTATATTATGTCACCTAAATATTTAGATTCATAATAATACTAAGTTCCATGAAAATTCAAAGATAATTTTTGACATTATCTAATATAATATTTGATACAAAATATAAATATATGACACCCTAAGAAGGAAAAATAGCATGCCACAAACGTTTAGCTTTCAAATCCATCCAATAAGAGAAAGGAATTAGGAAATAAATTATTAATTGATACATATACATACTATTCTAAATGATGTTTTACTAAAAAATCCAGTTACAACAAAATAATGTCACAACTTACAAGTTTCTAAATTCTATTGCTCCAATGATAATGAAAGCAATGAAATGCCTCTAGTTGCATGAAAGGTATGCATTAAAGCCAAAGAAAGAGGGGAATTGAATATTTGTGAAAAAGAATCTCCTCATATTTAAATGCATCTTGAGAAGCATAAAGGGATAAAAGTTATGCCATAGTACCAAAGTGATTCAATCCAAATGCATTACATCTTTTACTACGTTTTCTAAAAGGTTGGTAAGATGTGGACATTTTTCAAACTTGATGGCATTTTTCATGTGCCATCAACCAATAACAATAACACATGAAAGAATTTTCAAATGATATCTTCAATTTCTTCTTATAGTAGCCATCATCCATGTAATTATTCATGAATGTATTCCACCTTCCATCAATACACAAAGAATATTAAAATTTCATATCAGAAATATACATATAGTAAAGGACAACAAAAGTCATATATATATATATATATACACACACACACACACACACACACATAAACTTTGTGCAAAGTAAAAAAATAACTTAATAATCCTCACATATCAAAAGCCTTCTTTCCTTTGCAACTTGCCAAATATCATAAATTTGTTCCCATTTCACCTATGTCGTGTTAGGACCTATTAATGATATATGTATCAATGCATCAAGTGTGTTAATTGATAGTCTTATTATCCTTATATCTTTGATCATATTTTTCTTAGAGAACCCTCATTCACATGCGACGATGCTCATTGGTATAACAAGCATTGCTTGCCATAATTTTAGCATATTTGGATACATAAAGTGCCAATATTTGTTTGAGAAAATACTTTCCATGCATCTTCCATTAAGAATATTTCTCTATTCAAATAAACCACGTCAATAAATTGATATAATTCTCTT